>JAJOOH010072873.1:0-43795 GCA_029582605.1 Solanum gracilifrons
TTGAATCATAAGCAAAAGACCCACTTCATAAGCAAATTTAGGAATTTAGGGAAAACATGGGTTCTTCAAGGAATTCCATACGAAATCATCTTTAAAACGTTAATCAAACATTAAATCATCAATATAATGGCTTAGGAAATGTTTTGCCAATGAACCCATGCTTATATTAGAATTTGAGATTTTTGTTCTTTGAAACACTTTTGATTGGACTCCTTGAAAGAAAGATTGATCAAGGATCAAGGGTCACCATAACTTTGCTAAGATTCCCCAAGAAATTTGATGAAGAAACTACCTTCAATCCAAGCCCTAGCTCCAAGTTCTAGACCTTGTTAAATGGAGGGTTGTAGAGAGGGAAATGTTTGAGAGGAGTTGGGTTCTTTTTAATTCTAATTGGAGTGACTTGAAATGGAAGAATTAGGGTCATAAAAAGGTCTTATAGTTGCTAGGAAAGGAAAATAATAGCATAGGGTCAATTTTGGGAAAGGACTAAGGACCCATAAAGTCTTGACTTAAAATTGTGCCCATTCCCGTCTAAACTCGTCCTTTGGACAGTGCTTCACTATTTCAGGCATAACTTTTTACTCCAAGGTCAGAATAGGGAAAACTCGGTGGCGTTGGAAAGAGGACTAAGAGACCTTTAATTGGATAGGTAATGGCCCACCTAATTCGTTTTGAGCTAAAAGATATGACCATTTAAAGTTGACCCTCACTCCTAACTTAAAACTGTTTTTAGGGGACTGTTTTGAGGGTCTCGGTTCTAAATGATTACATGACCTAGCTTAAGGTCTTGCTAGCTTATAAAGGTTATTAATCAACTAGCTAATCAACCCCTTAAGTCCTTTAACAACACTCCAAACTTCAACGACAATACCCTTACACTTCACTAGTTCGAACGACTAGTTTCCGAACGTCACGGTCATTTCTCATCATTTCATCAAGTTCTCAACTCCAAATTCACATGTGAGGCTCTAGTTTCACTAGTTCGTTTTTAGGGTCGTTACAGCCATGGCGCCCATTGAGGCTCTCTATGTTAGGAGGTGTAGATCTCCTTTAGGATGGTTTGAAGTGGGAGAAGTTTCTCTCCTAGGTCTGGAATTGGTGCATGCGGCCATTGAGAAGATTCGGGTTATTAGAGAGAGGTTAAGGACACCCCAAAGTCGGCAAAAGTCCTACGCCGATGTTTGGAGGAGAGATCTCGAATTCGAGGTCCATGATTGGGTCAATTTGAAGATCTCACCCAGGAAGGGCGTTATGAGGTTTGGAAAGAAGGGGAAACTTAGTCCCTATTTTGTGGGTCGTTATGAGATTTTAAGGCATGTCAGCAAGGTTGCATATGAGTTAGATTTGCCAAATGAGTTGGCATTGGTGCATCAGGTGTTTCATGTCTTAATGTTGAAGAAATGTGTTGGGGATCTAACATCCATATTTCCCTTAGAGGGTTTAGAGATTAAAAAGAATCTTGCTTATGAAGAGGTATCGGTTGAGATCCTTGACTGGCAAGTCAAAAGGTTAAGAAACAAGGAAGTTTCCTCTGTGAAAGTGTTGTGGAGGAATCACTTAGTTGAGGGTGCTACTTGGGAGGTCGATATGACGTCCCGATATCCTCATCTTTTTCCATCCTCTCCTATTCCAACCTAAGGTAATGAGTTCCTTTATGAGTTTTCTTACTTAGGAGTCATGTGTGATTTATGTGTTCCATGATTTCCTTATCTTTATGCCTGTTCATGAAAAAGCTTATGGTTAGAAAGAAAAAAAAATGTTTTTATGATTTATGTCGCTCATGTTGTTGTGCATTGAATATGAGTTGCCTATTTGACTTCATGAGATTAATTGATGAACATGATTTTGATATGCTTTTTGAGAGTAAATTGCATGTAGGCTCCATGACATTTTGTTAAGCATTCATTAAAAGCTTGAAGAAGATAGTTCCTCCTAAGAACATGAGAAATATTGAAATTTCATGCATAATGGGTTGTTAGATGTAGTTTATACTTCCTTGTGTTGCATTTGAGTATATTGAGTTGGGAGTTAATGTTTCCTCCTTATTTATGTGCATTGCATACATACTGGGCTGATAGAGTTAGTTCACCCTTCTTGTGATGTTTCGAGAACATCCTAACTTGGAGTCAATAGTTCCTCCTTTGTTATATGCATTGCATTGATTAGGATAGGTTGTTACTTTCTCTCCTACTCTTTTAGAACTAGTTTAAATCACATTTGAGGACGAATGGTCCCAAAGGGGAATATAATGTAAAACCCCGTATCCGATTATGGGAAATGAACCACAAAGTTAGAACCTGCAGGGGCCATCCATGAGGATTACCAACGGTTCATAGGTGGACCCATGGACAGTAGGTGCTTTCCATGGATGGGAGGCCCAAAATAGGACTCTTTGCCAATGAACGACAGTCCACCAAGATGGGTTGTAGATCAGACCACAGTTCGTCGACTGTGGTCCGTGCATCGGGGACTCAGAAAAGTCCAAGCATGAACCATGACTAGACCTACGGGACGTAAGTGGGTCCATGGTCCGTGGTCCAGGGGACCGTGATTTGGCCAAAATTCTCTGACCACCAACCACGGCTCACTGTGTCCGTCGGTCGGTAGGTTGGTGACTGATGGCAGTTATTTTAGGGGTAATTAGATCTTTTCCTAATTAGTTAGTCCCTATACTATGTAGTTTTACCTATATTTAGAACCCCTATATAAGACTTTTTAACCCCAAATTAGGCCCCTTTAATTCATTCTTCCTAAATCCCGAAACAAAAATAAACTTCCCCTCAAATATTCTCTCTAGAACTTGAAGAAGAAGAAGAGGATTACACCTAGGGTTTCAAGCTAAGGGTCAAGTTTTTCCATTGAAGGCTAGAATTTGGAGTCAAGGTATGATAGTTTTCATCTATGGGTTCCTTCCACCAATGGAGTCCCCAAATTGCTCTATTTCAAATAGTAGAATTCCCTAATTAGCTAGGGTTTTATTCATCCACAATGCGTTCATTGATTTACTGATTTTAATGATTTAATTATGTCTAAATATGCTTGAATTGATGATTTACAATGCTTTTATGATGTATCCCTTATAACCATTGCAAACCCCTATGTTTTTCGTATTGTGATCTCTTTGGTTGGGTTGTTGATTGTGAAAGAGGAGTTTTTATATTCTAAAGTATAAAGTAATAGAATTACATGAAGTTTATGATTACATCCCCATCTAATGCTTAAATTCTAGATTTGGTGATTGATAGTAGATTTGAACCTTGGAAGGGCAAACCATGATTTATGCATGATCTTATGGAACTTATGTAAATACTTCAAGGGTGCTTTAAGAGTAAAGTGCCAATAGTTGATTGTGCTTTTGTGTTGTTGATAGGTTATTCTCATGAAACACTTACAACCATGATGTGAAAGGTTTTCTCACATAGAAAGGATTCTTAGGTTGAAAGGGTATTCCCATCTAATTAAATGAATGAATAAGAGTTATCCTAATGAAATAACTTGGATTGGTTTTCAAGGACATCCTTCCATGAGACATGAATTATGTAAGAATTAATACGTACTCTGTGGGATTTATGCTTAGTTATGAATGGATATTGAAATGAGATGGAAATATTTTACGTTAGTTGAGTCTGGGCTTCCCATGTATGTCTCATGAGATGGAAACCTTCCACGTCAGTTGAGTCCGGGTTTCTAGTAGCAATCTCCATATTCCATAAACTATGTACCCCCATAGGTTATCTAGATAGTGGATCCACTTAAGCTAAGAGTTCATCGTTTTACCTTAGGCAAGTAGAACAACCTTTTTCGGTGTGGTAGATGTCTGGTGATCATGTTATAGCCCACATGGTCTCAGGTTGGTTAAGGTTATTTCCCACAATAAGAACATGAATAATGAACTATGGTTTCTCAAAAAGCTTTGTATATGACATGGTCTCAGGTTGGTTAAGGCTATTTCCCACAATAAGAACATGAATAATGAACTATGGTTTCTCAAAAAGCTTTGTATATGAGTTCAAAGGTTTTTTTAAGATGATGGTGACTTATGTTGTCAATTTTGATTTATGACTTCTATTATCTTACATGATGTTTAAACTTGGCAAACTGCATGCTTTAAATGAAATGTCCCCTTTTTACATTTTTTTAAAGGTTTTCATGCATAGTTATCATACTTGGTGCATTTTCTTACTAACACATACATTTCCATACATTGTTCCCCAATGTAGGGTCCGATAGGCAGGGTTTCCATTCTAGTGGCTAGAGCTTGTACTTAATATCTTCCCGAGCTTGGTGAATCCTCATGATCCGAGGATGGAGTCATTGTTTTTACTTTCCACTTCTTGTATTTATTTTTTGACATGATGTATCTGCTAGGACCAATTTCATTCAGTATTGTAATAGATGACTATAATGAGACAAGTGTCTAGACTTCCGTTTTTGTTTATGAAGAACTTTTTAAGACTTGAAATGTGTTTTACTCTTATTTTTCTATTTCTTCTGTTATGAGGACTAAGTGGTTTTTATGTAGTCCTTCGGGGTTCTATACGCCTTGTCGTATTGACGGGTTACCCCTGGGTCGTGACAGAACCCATGTCATCCGCATGTTTTCATAATATGATCATATGACGTGGGATTGTGATCATAAAGGAAGAGTTTTATAAATTTAAGCATGTATTGCTAGCTTTACACGATTTTATAATTAAATCCATATCTAACCCACGTTTTCTAAACGTTGATGATCGAAAGTGGGTTTTGAACCTTGGAAGGTAAATTATGGAATTATGCATGTTCTTATGAAATCTATGCAAATATTTTAAGGATGCTTTGAGAGTAAAGTATCAATGATGATGATGATGATGTGTTATTGAAAGGATTTTCTCATAAACACATAAAAGCATGATGAGAAAGGTTTTCTCACATAACAAAGGATTTTAAAGTTTAAAGGCTTTCTCATCTAATTAAATCAAAGATTAAGAGATATCCTAATGAACCTAGCTTGGATTGGTTATTTCAAGATACCTTTCCATGGATGATGACTTAGCTTGGATTGGCCAGATGACGTGCCTTTCCATGGATAATAAGAACAAGAAGAATTGACTATTCCGTGGGATTTATGCTTAGCACCGAGAGGATATTGAGATGGAACTCTCCTATTAGTAGAGCTCGGGTTTCTAGAAGCAATCTCTTTATCCCTTACCTATGTTCTCCCATAGGATTATTGTTTAGATAGACATTAGTTAGTGGATCCACTTTAGCTCAGAATTACGGTCCTTACCTTGGCAAGTAGGACAACCCTTTTTGGTGTGGGAGACATTGGGGGATCATGTTATAGCTCACATGGTCTCTATGCCAGTTAAGGCTACTTCCCACATTAATAATTAACTAAGGCTACTTCAGGAAGCATCTAATATGTATTCAAAGGCTTTAAATGATGTTAGCTAGCACTGACCATGGTTTTATGACTTATGTTTTCTAACTCTCTTATATTATGGTTTAACTTGGTCAATTGCATTTCGTGAAATGAAATGTCCCTTTTTAGCATGATTTAAATGTTTTATGCATAGCTATTATACTTGGTACATAGTTTGTACTAACGCATACTCTTGCGTACATATCCTCAAATGTAGGGTCCGATAGTAAGGTTTCTCAATTCGTGGCCAGTTGCTGGTTTCGAGGTTTCCGAGCTTTGGTGAGTCCTCATGCTTTGAGGACGAATTCTCATTTTTTCAGTTTACTTCTTGAATTTCAGTTTTTGAAATGATGTATGGGCTAGGCCCAATTTTATTCTATTGTACTAGATGGATATATTGAGACAAGTGTTTCAGACATCTGTTTTTCCTTTATAAAGACTATTGGACTTGGACTATTGTTTTAATCTTATTATTCTATTTCTTATGTTATGAAAGCTAAATGGCTTGTATGGGGTCTTTCGAGGTGCTATACACCATGTTACATCTAGGGTGTACCCCTGGGTCGTGATATTAACATTGGGTTATAATCGGTAGCACCATGAGCCAAAAAATCATGAAATGACATAAACATTATCTACCAGAGCCTAATCAAGAAAGTAGATTGTAGCTTACCTCGAAGCCGATCATGCATGCTTGGAATCTGCTACATAGGAGACTTCCAACTCCGAAGCACCTTCGATCACCACCACGTTAACAAAATATTGATCACAACATCAACAAAGTTGTTTAGAAACCAAAATCACAACAATCAAAGATAGACCCAAGATCGAGACAAAAAAAAACATGGGACCCGCGATGAGATTCTCAAAATTGACTCCGACAAAAGGTCCAAATGGACTTACTGAGCTTGTGTCTAAAATGGGAAATAATTTGATTCTCAGAATTGGCCAAAAAATAATAATGCAATAAGTCTCCAAATTTAAGAGCCAAGGTAGCCCCTCCGGGGTGAGAATTACCTCAAAATGAAGTTCCCCGCATCTCTCTGATCACTCCCTCATGAATTCACACCAATTCATGATACCCAACACTTGAAATTGCTTCAATTGGAGCTCTCAAGCTAAAGAAATTGTCAAAACACTCTTTTGGTCGAGCTGATCCCTCGACTAGTCTTATTTGAAAAGACCACCTAGGCCTTCCCTTCGTGATCACAGCTCAAAAGTGCACAAGGCATCCCGAACACAATGAGCCACACTCAAACTCATAGGGCAGCATGATATGGCCTTGTAAGTGTGGTACGAGCCTCGTGAACATGCAGGAAAGGGCATCAGGCCTTCAGGAATGTGACCCAGGCCTCGCTAATGCGGAGGGCAACACAATGGCCATTGCGAACGCGGAGAATGTTCCTGGGTGCTTCACTAACTAATGTACATCACTTAGTTTTCCCCAACTTAAAATCTCAAAATAAGTTCTTTGGATTCATTCAGAATTCTGTGCGTGCAAACGAAATACTCTCCCCGATCAAATTTAACATTCTAAACTCAACAAAGATTTCAAAACTTCCAATCGAGATCATGTCGAGGACAGGTGAGTCCCACAACCAAACTCCATTTTAAGCAAATTTCCACAATGGGGATCGAAATGAGTCTAGAAACAACGAGATCTTCAAAAAGGGTCATTCTAGACAAAACTTTATGCTAAAAGTTGGTTTCTATGATTGGCATGTATAGACCGTAGGTAGACCTACGAGCCGTACATGGGTTCTATTGATTGTTGGCCAAATTTAGAGTCTCTGATCAATTTATATGGTTTACCAGTACAATGCGTCAAAGGGCCTATAGACCGTTTGTCCAACCGTATATATTGGTCAGTATTTATTTTAAAAGGATTTTTTGTCTTTTCCCTAACTGATTAGTTCCTAAACTATGTCATTTTTATCCTAATCCTAGACCCTATATAAGTCTTTTAAGCCTACAATCTATCTACTCTAAATCATTCTTCAAATTTCCCAAAATTTGATCAAGTTCGTCCCCAACATTTCTCTCTCTAAATATTAAAGAAGAAGTCTAAGGTATCAAGATCAAGTCTCTAAATTCACCATTTATTGTGAGCTTTTGACATCGAGGTATGATAGTAATCACCTATGGAGTCCTTTCCTCCATAGGGTTCCTAAGTTCTCCAATTTTACAAGTTAGAATCTCTAATTGAAGTTAGCGTTTTATTCAATCTCATGGGTTCTTTTGAATTATGATCTAATTAATTATTTCGTGTATTTTTATGCATGAATTGAAATAATTACATGTTTTAAGTTTAATTCACATGAACCCATGTATGATCCATGATTTCTAGATTTTGGTCATATGATGAATCTTTTAAATTATGAAAGATGAATTTATGAATATATACATATTTCTTTATATAAGTGATGAAAATGATCGAAGATTGCATCTTCAAATTCATTAACATCAATTTCATAAAGAGAACACATGCATGTTTTAATAAATTCCTCTTTTATCATGTTTTCAAAATCAATGCATCTTCAAATTAATTTACATCAATTTTATAAAGAGAAGACATGAATATTTTCATAACTTCACCATTCATAGTTCAGGACCCACATTATATCAACATAGCTCATAAAACGTGGGTTATGAAGAGAAAGACATGATTCCAAAAGTAATTATTTGACGAACTCACAGGATGGTGATCAGAAGCCGTAAGTTCGAGGTGTTATGGTTATGTTGAACAATTATAGGACTGTATTACATATATTTTTTCTAGCTTTAATGGTTTGAAAACTCATGGTTTGGATTTGGTTGTGGTTATTTTGTAGTTGGAAAAGAGGGGTGTGGCAATACGCAAAGATTTTATTATTGTGCAGACATACTCTCTTTGGTTATTGTTGACTATTGCGTAAGACTCCACTTGTTAATAGCTGCTGCAAAAATGTATGTTACGTCATTTATTTGGGGTTTTAATTTGGAGAAGAAAAGGTAATGAAGCATACTTTTAAAATGGGTCTGGTGAGCTAACTAATCTGCTAGTAAGCTCTAAATTGCTACTTTGACCCTGGCGTGTTAATATTCTGCCTGTAATGGTTGTGTGACATGATTTCATGTAGATTACATATTCTAAGGAAGGGGTATAGTTCACATTAATATTACAAGACCCAAAACTGAGGTATATTAAGGCTAAGTGTTGCTTCCTTTGAGCATGAATTTTAGAATCCTAAATCATTAAAGGTTGTTTTACGATTTTATTGGTAGAAAGACCTTTTGTGAAAGGCATTGGGATTGCAGCTGACGTATTTTTTGACTTCATTATGTTGATATATAGGTTACTTGGCGACTATGTGTCATTTTGTCGATTCCCTTGGTTGTAGGTCCGTGTGTATATAATATTATTCTTCTTTAGGTGTTGTAACTTAGAAATAATAGTGAGAAACATTAAGAGTTTGAAATCAGTCCTCCTTCCTCGCTACTTTCTTCTTTTTTGAAAAACTTAAAAATAATATGTCGATTTCCGAAACTCTTAAATGTAAATCATATGTGTAAACTACTAAAGGACATGGTTTTTTTTTGGAAATACTTTCTTTTAGAATTTACTAAGGAAACATAAATAAAAACTAGGTGAAGCACCTTAAGATCTTTATGAACATTCTCAGGTTAAAGTTACCTTTCTTAATTTGATTTTAGTGTTCTGGTTTAATCTACAAGCATATGGTTATACGAGATATTTACATGTGATACCAAAGTGATTACGAGATTATTAGGACAAGAGTACCAACGAGCCAAGATTGGCAAAATAATTTAGGTTACATAAATGCATTACGAATCTATGACAGTACTTGCTATGCATTATACTTCCGAGTTTTAATCGAAAGGTATGGGGCCTAATACCTATATTTATACGTATGAGACACAGATGACCACAAGTTGGCAAATATGATGTATGTTCGCTACCGGAAGGCACCACTGTTACTAGCACTTGGTTTGGTATGACATACATTTACATCTATATATATATATATGTATATGTATATATATATTCACGACATACGATTGTACAAGCATACCGTGCATATTTAATTCATATAAAGTAGGATGTCAGCCATGGAGGCTATCAGAGTTTCTGTTTGAGGTGGTATCTTTATTAGCCTTTTTATAGGTGCTATTTATGATTCTATTTTCCTCTTTACATACCAGTACATTTTTATCCGTACTGGCGCCCCAGTGCCTAGGGACGCTGCATTTTTGTTTCATGTGTGCAGGTGAAGGTAGGGATTCTAATTTACCCCTCCACTAGGCTTCGTGATTCAGCTATGAGTTGATAAGCTCCACCTCTTCTTGGAGATTTCATAGGATGTTTACTTTTGTTGTACAGTTCGGGTATAGTTGGGGCCTTGTCTTGACCAGTGCTTATGACACTCATAGAGGCTATTGTGGACACAATATTTTGGGTTTCTTTCTGCCATTTCCAGTTTCCAGCCACATAGGATTGGCATGTATAGATATGTATGTATGTGTGTATGTCCTCAATCGCGGCCTCGTCGGCCAGCTAGTACTTTATTATTTTTTTGGCTTGTCTACCTTTGTCTATATGAGTTGTTATTCAAGTTATGACCCTCATGGTCAAGGCTTAATATTCTAGATGTTATGTTGCCCGACCTTCTAGGCCCACAGTTGAGTCAATTGGTTTGTTTCAAAGTCTAACTCGATTGTATAAGTTATCGAGTGCCAGTCACGCCTCCCCTAGTTCGGGGCGTGCCAGTTACCTACAATAAAAGTTTGCAATATGTGTTTAAGAATAAAGATCTAAATCTTCCCCAAAAAAGGTGGCTCGAATTACTAAAGGATTATGACATGAGTGTCCTCTATCACGTCGGCAAGGTTAATATGGTGGGAGATGCTCTTAGCCAGTTTTCAATAGGTAGTGTTGCTTGTATTGAGTATGGTAAAAAAGAGTTGGTTCGACAAGTTCATAGATTGGCCTGACTGGGTGTTCGGTTGGTTAAATCCATCAATGACGATGTTATGGTCCATAATGATTTAGAATCGTGTTTTGTTTAAGATGTGAAAGCCAGGAAAAATCTTGATCCAATTTTGGTTGGATTGAAGGAAACGGTGCTTAAGAAGTCCGTTGAGGATTTCTTAAGGGATATGTGGTAGTTCAATATCAAGGTCGCTTGTGTGTTCCAAATTTTGATGATTTAATGGAGCAGATTTTATCAGAACCCCATAGTTCCTGATATGCCATTCTCCCAGAAGCCACAAAGATGTACTGTGACTTGAGGGAGGTCTATTGGTGGAATGGGATGAATAAGGACATTCTAGAATTTGTGGCTAAATTTCGTAATTGTCAATAAGTTATAGTTGAGCATCAAAAGTTGGGAGATTTATCCCATGATATTAGTATTCCTACTTTGAAGTGGGAAGATTTGTATATGGACTTCATTGTTGTTTTACCCTGCACCCGGTGGCTACATGACTCAATTAGGGGTATTGTGGATCGTATGACAAAATCAGCTCATTTCATTCCCATCAGGGTTTCTTATTCAGCGGAGGACTATTCTAAGTTGTACTGGAGAGAAATACTTAGGTTGCATGGAGTGACCTTATACATTATCTCCGGTCATTGAACCTAATTTACCTCTCAATTTTTGAAATATTTTCAAAAGGGTCTTGGTACTCGTATTAAACTTAGTACATCTTTTCATTCGCAAACCGATGGATAACCAGAGAGTACTATTCAAAATATTGAAGGTATTTTGAGAACTTGTGTGACTGACTTTAAAGGTAATTGAGATCATCATTTGCCTTTGATTGAGTTTGCTTACAATAATAACTATCATTCCAACATTGGTATGGATCCATTTAAGGTTCTTTATGGTAGGAGGTGTAGATCTCCCATAGGTTGATTTGAAGTTGGTGAAGTTGCCTTGATAGGTCCCAAGTTTGTACATGAGGCTATGGAGAGAGTTTAGCTTATTAGAGAAAGGTTGAAAATAGCTCAAAGCTGACAAAATTCCTATGTCGATGTTAGAAGGAGATACTTTGAGTTTGATGTTCATAAGTTAGTTTACTTGAAAATCTCACCCGATGAAGGGTGTGATGAAGTTTGGAAAGAAAGGAAAGCTTAGTCCCTATTTTTTTTGGCCCATATAAGATTCTGAAGCTTTTTGGAAAGGTTGCTTTTAAACTTGAGTTGCCTAATGATTTGACATCGGTACATCTAGTTTTCCATATCTCCTTGTTAAAGAAATGTGTGGGAGAGCTGACATCCATTGTTTGCTTGGAAGATTTGGGAGTTAAGGAGACTCTTTCTTATAAAGAAGTTCTGGTTGATATTTTAGACCAGCAAGTTACAAAGTTAAGAAATAAGGAAGTTTCTTCTGTGAAGGGTTTTTGGAGGAATATGTTAGTTGAAGGGGCAATGTTGGAGGCCGAGGCCGATATGATGTCCCGTTACCCTCATCTTTTTCCCTCCTACCCCGCTCTAGCTTGAGGTATTTAGTTCCTCATGGTTGATCCTTATGTCTTAATCATATTCATATTTCATGATCCATGTATACTCATAAAATGAGTTAACTGGATTGATTTCTCCATGTTTATGTGCATTTTAGTATGAGTGGCATGAAGGCCTTATGAAGTGATGTTATGAATATGTTTTAGCTTGGAGTCAATTTTTTTCTCCTGGGTTATATGTGTTAATGTGATTGCATTTATGTTGAGTTGTAAGATCTTCTTCATATGCTTCATATGATGTCTTGAGTTCCATTCGAGGATGAATGATCCCAAGGGGGAGATATAGTAACACCTCAAATTTGAAAAATGCACTTTTGGATTGGTTTCTATACCAAGATACCTTATCTACGGACCGTAGTAGCTTCGACGGACCATAGATGGTAAGCGTAGGTAGTGGGGAAATGAATTTTACAAAACAAGTCCTAGTACTCTTTTGACGGTCCAACAGGATGGTCCATCGTTCCTCCTACGAGTCGTAGGTAGGTCTTGTAGGTCATCCTCAGACTTGGTGAAATTTTGAAGCTTAAAGTTGGTTTCTACTGTTGACATGTACGTATTGTAGGTAGACTACGAGCGGTACATGGGTTCCATTTATTGTTGGTCAAATTTAGAGTCTCTTAATACTTTCTACGGTTGACAAGTACGGTCTGTCGAAGGACCTATAAATCGTAAGTACAACCGTAGATGGTGGTTGGCAGTTATTTTTAAAGGGTTTTGGTCTTTTACCTAATTTATTAGTGCCTAAACTATGTTATTTTAATCCTAATTCGAGAAAGTATAAAAAAAAATTAAGCCTAAAATCTAACTACTTTAAATCATTCTTCAAATTCCACAAAAGTTGATCAAGTTCTTCCCCAAAATTTCTCTCTAAACCTTGAAGAAGAAGTCTAGAGTATCAAGATCAAGTCTCCAAATTCAAAAAAAATTATGGGATTTTGACATCAATGTATGATAGTATTCACCAATTTTACAAGTTCGAATCTCCAATTGAAGTTAGGGTTTTGTCAATCTCATGATTCTTTTCAATTATGATCTAATTAATTGTTTCATGTCTTTTTATGCATGAATTGAAATAATTACATGTTTTAAGTTGAATTCACATGACCCCATGCATGATCCATGATTTCTAGATTTTGGTCATATGATGAATCTTCTAAATTATGAAAGATGAATTTATGGATATATACATATTTCTTTATATAAGTGATGAAAATGATCGAAGGTTGCATCTTCAAATTCATTTACATGAATTTCATAGAGAGAAGACATGCATATTTTCATAAATTCCTCTTTTATCATATCTTCAAAGTCAATGCATCTTCAAATTAATTTACATCAATTTCATAAAGCAAAGACATGGATATTTTCATAAATTCACCATTCATAGTTCAAGACCCACATTATATCAACATAGGTCAGAAAATGTGGGTTATGCATGGATTCATGGGAAGTCAACTTAAAAACATACAATTACCGCAGTTCATGGATAAAAAATCATAAAACAATCAAATAAATCAACATTGAAAGGAACCCAAGACATGGAAGAAAACCCTAACTTCAATTGGGGATTTATAACTTGAAAATTAGAGAATTTAGGAACTCCATGTAGGAAAGGGCTCCATGGATGGAAACTATCACACCTTGATGCCAAAAGCTTGGAAGCACTAGAGGACTTGGAGGCTTGATCTTGAAACCCTAGTTTTCTACTTCAACTTCTAGAGAAAGAAATATCTGAGAGGAAGAGTTTGATCTTTTTTTGAGAATTTAAGAGAATGAATTGTGTTTAGGATATTTGGGGGTTTAAAATAATTATATAGGCCCTTGGGTAGAAGGAAAAATGGCATAGTATTGAGTTAAAACAGTTTGGAAAAGACCCACTAACCCCTAACTTAACAACTGATGAAGTTCCATCTACTACTGGACTGATGGACCGTCGTTTGAACTATCGTCCATCGATTGGGTCGTCTATAATAGTCTGCCCGACTAGGCTTCAGTAAAACGAGCAAAACCTTTTACTCTGAACTTGGATTTTCGCAAACTTGGTGGCATTGGAAAGAGGATTCAATTATATTTAATTTGATAGGTCATGGGCCACCTCATTCATTTTGTTCAAAAATATATGATGGTTTGAAATTGACCCAAAAGCCCTTTCTTTCCAAATAACTGCTACCCCTCGTCAACGCCAGACCTACGGTCCGTGGTTCAACCTATGAACCGTCCTGGTCGGCCTTCTTTGTTTCAGAGACTTAATCTTTGAATCACGAATGACGAGGCCAACCTACGGTCCATGGTTCAATCGACGGGTTGTGTGTCGCGATCGTCGTTCTCAACATATGACCCTGAAATCTTTCTAAGTCTGGATCTCACCTACGAAATCTATCTACGGCTCGTGGAATGGATGACGGGCTGTCATGGTTAACTGTCAGAAAGTATTGAAACTAGACATCTTTTAGAAAAATCAAACTCGTGGACCACGCCACCATTGACGGAACGTTATCCCACCTACGGGTCGTAGATGGTGTCGTCGGTTCTTACACTAGGTCTGAGAAAACTGAAATTTTCTTTCCTTTTCTAATTCGAGGTGTTATACTATCTCCCCCTTGGGAACATTCGTCCTCAAATGAAACTCAAGCTAGCACGGAAAGAGTAGGAGAGAAACTAACAACCCAATCATTAATGCAACTTTATACAAATGCACATAACCAATGAGAAACCTCAACTCCAAGCTAAAACATATTCGAGACATCATAAGGAAGATGGGAACTAGACCTAGCAGCCCAACATGAATGCAATCATATAAATGCACATATTCGAGGAAAAAATTTCAACTCCAAGCTAAAGCGTATTCAAAACATTGTTTCATAAGGTCTATATGCAACTTATACAAAATGCACATAAGCATGAAGAAATCAATCAAATAAACTAAATCATTTTTTAAAAAATATTTTTTTCATGAGTATACATGCATGAGAAAACATGAGGATGACTAACACAAGAATCCTAAAGAGCGAACCATGAGGGCTAAGGCCTCAAGCTAGACTCAAAGATAGAAGGAAAGAGATAGGGATACTAAGAAGTCACATTGCCTTCAAACATTTACTCATCAAACTATAAAAAGGAACTCATCAAAACCAACATAGTTCTACTCACAGTCCAACCATGAATCATACTATCTCCCCCTTGGGAGAAAACCGCACAAGTATTTTCAAATCCATCTCTCTCAACCCAAATAAAACACCAACATATAACAACCACTAAACCATTGTAGCAAGTAAATACTTAAGAAGTTTCCGTAACAATTTTCAAGGACTACTCCAAACACCCAATATCAAGATATGCAAAACAACAAGCTAAAATATCTTAACTTACCAACTACCACACCCGGTAAACCCTCATGATCTTGTTGAGTATGAAGAACATAGAACCTATCTTTTTCCCGACTACCACTAGGGTCAGAAGAGGGGTAGGGTTCAGCTAGTCGACCGGTATCTCCCTCATTTCTAACAATCGAAGGAAAATTCCTTATCTTATGATCCATCTTACGACAACCAAAGCAAGAATTAGAACCGGCTAGACTTTAACCCTTATGTTTTCTCCCACACTCCCTATACTCTGGCCAAATTTTCTCTCTACCACCCTTACCTAGAGAACGATTTCCTCCATCAGACCATGAATGTGAAGACTCACCATCATCCCTTCTTTGAATCCCTAGTTTTCTCCTTAAGCTTTTCTTTTTCTATTTTTATACATGAACCATCAAACCAGAGACATCCATATCCTTAACAAGCATGGCGGTTAGGTATTCTTTGACTATTAATTTGGAAGAACCTAACATAAACTTTATCATCCGTGCCCTTGGATTGGCAACCATAGTAGGAGCATATTTAGACAATTGTGTGAATTTCAAAGCATACTCCTTCACACTCATATCTCCTTGGTGAAGGTTAATGAACTCAGTACCTTTGCCTCCCTCATCTCAAGGGGAAAGAACTTATCAAGAAAAGCAACCTTAAATTTCTCCGAATCAAGAGTACCCTCATTTACCGCCCTCTCTTCTTTCCATTGGTTGAACCAAACTTGAGCAACACCTTAAGTTGATAAGTGGCCAATTCCGCCTTTTATACTGGCGTCACTCCCTTGATCATCAACACCTTATACACCACATTAATGAACTCTTGAAAATCTTCCTCAACGTTAGATCCATGAAATTCTGGAAGATTCATTCTAATAAAGTCCCTCACCCTTGTTGTCGTCATACCCACCCTTGGGTTCATGGAAGCCACAACCTCTTTATTTGCTTGAGCCATCATAGTTTGGGACAATTCATGAAATGTAGCTTGAAACTCATCAATAGTCACTTGCTCGGCCAAAGAGCTGACTGACACTAGGAAAACCTCTTGTCTCACATTTACACGAACATTCTTATTCATTATCACCGGATTCCTTCGTGGAGGCATATTCTCAATAGCATAAAAAGGGGTAAGGAGAAAAAAGACACCCAGAGTTACACTCTATCGCACAACATTAGAGTAATGAAAGAAGTGGAGTTTCCTAAACATCTTATAGCCTCTCATTCATAAATGTGGAGTTCTTCACAATCATGAACAAGACTCTACTCGATGTGGCTTATGAGACTTCCTAGGACCTTTATAAACAAGATGCTCTGAATACCAAGTTTGTCACGACCCAAGGTAGCCCCTAGGCGTAACATGGCATACAAGACCCCAAAAGGCCCCAATCAAGCCACTTAGCATACATCATAAAATATAATAGAGTTTAACAAATTTAAAAGATAGTTTCAACATATAAAAGTTTTATTGAGAAATTCAGAAATTTAAACATCGTCTCAAAGCTATTTAGTACATCAGAGGAAATTGGGACGTAACCCGTACATCAAGTTCAAAAACTAAAATGAAAAGACATAATGAAATAAAGGCTTGGTTTTTAAAACAGAAGGCTTCTCCAATCTTCAATCTTTAACTACTAAGAGAACCTAGCCACGGAGGTATTAATAAGAATAGCCGGATCCTAACTTTTAGGATAAGAAATGTAAGCAAGAGTATGCGTTAGCACAAAATTGCACTAAGTATAATAGCCATGCATAAAAGTATGAAATCATGCTAAAAAGGACATTTTCATGATATGCAAAGACTAGGTTAAAACATAAGATAAGAGGGTTAGAAAACTTGAGTCGTAAAACATGGTTAATGCAAGTAAAATCATATATGAACACATGTGAGATACTTCTTAAAGTAACCTTAGTTCATTATTGTGGGAATTAGCCTTAACCGTAATAAAAACCATGTGAACTATAGCATGAACCCCTGGTGTCTCCCACACCGAAAATGGTTATCCTACTTGCCAAGGTAGAACCATGAATATGATTTAAAGTGGATCCACTAGCTAATTTATATCTATACCATCATCCTATGGGGTCACATAGGTAAGGGATAAAGAGATTGCCACTAGAAATCCGACCTCAACACGGAAGAGCTTCCATCTCAATATCCTCTCGGTGCTAAGAATAAATCCCACGGAGTAGTAACTAAGTCTTAACTTATCTTATCATTAAGATACATGGTTAGTTTCCACATGCCTTATCATAGGATAGTTCCTTAGACCATGCGTGAGAAAAAACTTTCAGCATCCATGATCTTTTCATAATAATTTTTAAGGCCCATAGTCATTCACTTCATGCTAGAGATACCCTTAATACTAATGGAAATAGTTTTGAAATCGTGGTTTCTAATCATTGATGGAATATCTAGATACCATACTAATAAAGTCCTAAATTAGGAAAATAGCCCGGAATGCATTGAGGGCAAATCTAGATGTCATGCATGTCATTTGTCCAAGATTCATAGAACATATAGACAATCTCATCTATAAGCTTTCTTGAGTCGTTAACATACTTTCATGAACATTCTTTCTTTTCAATAATTCACAAGCTTCATCATGTCTTCAAAATCAATGCATCTTTCAATACATTTACATCAATTTCATAAAGATAAGACATGCATATTTTCATAAATTCATCTTCCCTAGTTCAAGACCCATATTATATCAACATAGCTTAGAAAACATGGGTATGCATGGGTTCAAGGGAAATCAACTTAAAAATATACAATTACTTCAATTAATGTATAAAAAGTCATAAAACAATCGAATAAATCAACATTTAAAGGAATCCATGACATGGAAGTAAACCTAACTTCGATGGGAGATTTCTAACTTGAAAATTAGAGAATTTAGGAACTCCATGGAGAAAAGGGCTCCATGGATAAAAACTATCATACCATGATGTCAAAATCTTGGAAGAAATGGAGGATTTTGAGGCTTTATCTTGAAACCCTATATTTCTTCTTCAACTTCTAGAGAGAGAAATATTTGAGAGAAAGAGCTTGATCTTCTTTTGAGAATTTAAGAGAATGAATTGGGTTTGGGTGATTTGTGGGTTTTATATAATTATATAGGGATTTGGGTAGAAGGCAAATCGATGTAGTATTGAGTTAAAACAATTGCGAAAAATCCCAATAACACCCGACTTAAAAACTGATGAAATGCCATATACTACGGGACTGACAGGTCGTCGTTTGAACTACCGTCCATCAAGTGGGTCATTTTTAATGGTCAGTCCGACATGGCTTCACTAAAACAAGCATAACCTTTTACTCCGAGCTTGGATTTTAGTAAACTTGTAGAGTTGGAAAGAAGATTCAATTATATTTAATTTTATAGGTCATGGGTCACCTAATTCATTTTGTGCTAAAATATATGATCGTTTAAAGTTTAACCAAAAGCCATTTCCTTACAAATATCTTCTGCCCCTCTCCAACAGCCAGACATACGGACCATCCTAGTCAGTGGTCGTGGTTTCAAAGACTCAATCTTTGAACCACTAATGACAAGGCCGACCTACGGTGCATGGTTCAATCAATGAGTGTGTGTCGCGGGCGTTGTCCTCAACTTATTACCCTAAAATCTTTCTAAGTCTGGGACTCACCTATGAAACCTATCTACGACTGGTGGAATGGATTACGGGCTGTCCTGGTGAACCGTCACAAAGTTCTGAAACTAGACATCTTGTAGAAAAATCCAACTTGTGGACCACACCACCATCAATGGACCGTCATCCCACCTATGGGCCATGGATGGTGTTGTTGATCTTGGTACTTGGTCTGAGAAAACTGAAATTTTCTTGCCTTTTTGAATCTGAGGTGTTACATATCAGGATAATGTGTTGCAAAATAACCAATCTCATTTTTCACTCCCTCATTCTATTTCCCTTCTTTTGGAGGATTATGATGATTTCTTCCCAGGGGAACTCCCAAGTGGATTACCCCTTCTTCAAGGAATTGAGCACCAATTTGACTTCGTGTTCGGCTTACAATTTCCAAACAAATCGGCTTATCAAAGTATTCTGAAGGATACTAAACAGCTACGAAGGCAAGTTAAAGACCTCCTCAACAAGGATTATGTGAGAGAAAGTATGAGTCTGTACATCGTTTTGATTCTATTGGTTCCCAAGAAAGATGGAACATGGCGCATGTGTGTTGATCGTCTAGCAATTAATAAGATCACGATAAATTATCGTCGTCCTATACTTAGATTAGATGATATGCTTGATGAGCTCAATAGGTCTTCTGTGTTCTCAAAAATTGATCTTAAGAGTAGTTATCATCAAATCCGAATGAACACCAATAATGAATGGAAAACTACATTCAAGACCAAGTTTGGTCTTTATGAATGGTTGGTGATGCCTTTCGATCTCACTAATGCTCCTAGCACTTTTATGCGTCTTATAATAAAACGATGCATGATCATATACATCATTTGAGATGTGTGTTTGATGTGTTTAGCAAGTAATAACTTTATAATAATCTTGAAAGGTGTTCATTATATGTGGATGAAGTTTTTTTCTTGGGATATGTCGTTGTTGATCAATTTTCAAAGTTGTCTTATTCCATTCCATGTCATTAATCTGATGATGCTTCCAATGTGGCCTCTTTGTTTATTGAAAATATTGTTAAATTGCATCGAGTTATTCAAAGAATTATTGGCATAACTCCCTTTAAAGTGGTGCATGGTTTTAATCCCCTAACCCCTTTAGAGCTTACTCCACTTTGTCAAGATGTTTTCTTAGGCTTAGATGGAAGAAAACGAGCGGAAGCCATGAAGACACTCCATGAGAAGGTGCAACTTCACCTAGAAAGGGAAAACCAAGAGTTTCCAATCTTGGTGTGATGATGATCCATCGAATTTGAGGACAAATTCTTTTCAAGAAGGAGAGAATGATGCTATTGGGATTGCACCAAGGTCGTTCACTCGAAGTCAAGCTTGGGACCACCATAGAATTCAAGGATTATTCATGAAGCTAGAGGTTCTTGAGCTTGTGTTGATGGCAAAGAAAGGGTTTCATGCCATAAAGATCGCTTGGGGAGGTGAAGGGAAAAAGATTGAAGCTTCCACTTTAGGTGAGCAACAGGACCCTCGGAGACTCTCCTAATAACTTAGGCAAGGACCCCCAGCTCGCCTAAAGTTCCATGATCCCCATGAGAAGGGTCAAACCTCTTACCAACTTGGTGACTCACCGAGTTCATTAGGCGAGGTCAACCCATCTAGCCATTTATACTATTTTGGGCCACTTTTGGGCTTCTTTTGTAATAATTACCTAAAACTATTAATAGCTTGTTTGGGATCTCATTTTAGGAAGACTATTTTGAATATTGATATTTTGAAAATCTTGTATGACTGTTGAGACCTTCGTACAAGCTTAGGTTGATTAATGTTAAGAAACGTTGGTTGCAAGGTGAATTCAATTCCCATGAGGTCATCATAAGAGTTAGGTGCTTCTTGTAGGATTAAAGGATTGAGGTCCTAAGGTTTAATGTACCATTTGTTTGCTTTATATTTCCTCTTTTTGAGTGTATCTATCTATCTTTGTTTATTTTCTTTGATTTCTGCATTTTCATTTACGATTCATAGTAAGAATTATGTCATGTCAACGCTAACTTAGCAATCCACTGAGTTGATTTCGGTGAGCTAAGACAAGCTCGCCAAATGCGATAAGACCCAAATCACAAATTCAAAATCACCTTGGCAAGCTAAGACAAGCCTGCAGAAAAGTTAATTTCTGCCCAACATCAATTTTTCAAAATTTAAACAAAATGCAACACTACCCAGAACCCAAACAATTTTACAAGTTACCCACATGCTAATTTGCCCCTGGGTACTCATAATTCCACCAAATTGATGATTTTCCCTTAAGAAAGACTTCAACCTTTCTATCATTAGGCAAATACAAGTCGGAAAGAAAATATTCAAATATTCAGACTTCAGTCACTTAAATTTCAATCAAAACCCATATCAGTTAACAATTCAGTTAAAATTTTAATCCTTCACAATCAAATTTAGCAATCTAAGGCACAAAATCAACTATTCTAGTTCATGCATACTATTTAATCAACTAAATTAGCACAACCCATATAAATTAAATAACACAACATCAGTAACAGCGGCTAGACCAATACAAATGCACCAAGTTTAAGTAAAAATAACAAAATTAACATTGAAAACCAACCTAACACAAGAACACACAATGAAAACGAGGAAGGAAGGGTTTGGCATTGATAAACACATTAAGTCAATCACCCCAAACAAGTAAATCAAAGCACACGAGAACACACTAGTTCTTATACAAAGATTTTGGAGTTTAGGAAGCAAATAGACACAAAAAGATCAAAAGATACCTTTTAAAATTAGAGAATACTTTGACTTTTTATGTAGGGTGCGTTCGATAGTCTACGACTAACATCGCCGAACGTATTCAATGGATTACCTAAGGAGCTTAAGCATGCCAATAATTCATTAAAAAATACCAAGCCTAAAGTTTAACTCGATAGACCTGATGTAGTTTTCCTCGTGTCATTCAACGAATCATCGAATAAGTCCATGTACGCGAAGTTGACAGTAGAATTTTTCAAAATTCTTAGCTCAAAAGGCAAACATGAAAATGTTCACCCAACCATTTTAGCGCATTGTCTACTAGGTACTTGCATCACCCAATTCATCTTTCTCAACCTTTGGACTTCATCTTAACCTAAACTCACAAAACATGATATTGAAAGCAATAAAATAAATGTGGTTTGCCTCACAAGAAGCGCCTTATATCACGTCGTGGCACAACATAATTCTTACTCATCAACACTCATTTTTGGGTTAAGGATGGTGTCACTATGCAATGCACCTTATTACCTTGGATTTAGAAAGGCAGAAATTTGGCACATTTGAGTTCAAAGCTACTTGATTGACACGGAATAGGAAGTGACCTTTTGAGTCAAACTAGAGAAGTCATTTTTAAAATTCTTCAACACTTTTTCGGATGCTTCAACATTGTAAATGTAACGCCCCGTATCCAAAAAAAATGAAATAATCTAGATTTTAAGAAGTTGCATGTGCCAGCCACGGAGGTCATCCACGGCCTGTGGGTTGAACCACGAGTCGTAGGTGTGGTCCATGGGTTGAACCACGAGTCGTAGGTGTGGTCCATGGGTTGGCCACTCTGCCAAAGTTCAGGGTCCCCAAATCATGGTCTCAAATGACCAATGACGGTTCACCAGGATGGACCGTGGGTCAGATCACGGCCCATCGATTAGGTCTGTCTGGGGTCACCCAGAAAATATACAGTCATAGACCACAGAAGGGACCTACGGACCGTAAGTCGGTCCACGTCCCGTAGTCCAGGGTTCCATCAATGGCAAAAACACTATGTAATTAATGATAGGTGTGAAGGAAGGACCATAGGTCCATCCACGATCCGTCGATGGGGGTCTCGTAGGTCGCAGCTGGCAGTTTAACTTCGGCGTAATTGGGTCTTTTCCTAATTAATTACATCCTATACTATGTCATTTTACCTATATTTAGAACCCCTATATAACCCTTTTTATCCCCTAATTCACCCCATTTAATTCATTCTTCCTAAATCCCAAAAGAACACAAAAACCTCCTATCAAATATTCCTTCTCTAGAACTTAAAGAAGAAGAGAGAGATTCAGCTAGGGTTTAAAGCTAAGGATCCAAAGTCTCCATTGAACGCTAGTAATTTGGATCAAGGTATGGTGGCTTTCATCCATTTGTAGCTTTCACCTATGGAGTCCTCTCGAAACCTTCAATTTCAAAAAGTTGAAAGCCCTAATTGCTAGGGTTTGATTCTAAAGTAATGGGTTCATTTCTAACATGATTTTTATGATTGAATTGAGTTATATTAAGCATGAATTGATTATTTCATATGATTTTTATGATCCATCCACAAGAACCTATGAACTTTCCCATATTTCTCAAAGTTGATGATATGATGTGGGTCTTTATTGATGAAAGATGAATTTTATGAATTTATGCGGGAGGTGATTTAATCACATGAACTATAATGATATCCATGTCTAATGTTTAAATTCTAGATGTGTTGATTGAAAGTGAGTTTTGAATCTCAAGGAGGTAAAAGTATGAGATTATGCATATTTTATGAAATCTAAGTAAATGATATGAGTACACTTTGAGAGTGAAGTGTTAATGATTATGTTGTTGTTGTGGGCTGAATAAAAGGTTATTCTTATGAACTCATAATGAATATGATGTTAAAGGTTTTCTCACATAATGATGTACCTTGAATTGGTAGGCCAAAGGCACCCTTTCATGAGTAATTAAGAAGAGCTATTCTAATAATGTGACTTGAATTGGTAGGCACAGTGCACCCTTTCAAGAGTAATGATCTTAATAAAGATTTAAACTACTCAGTAGGAATTTAATGCTTAGCACCGAGTGGATATTGTATGAGATGGAAGCTCTCCCGTAGTAAGGTCATCTCTTGAGATGGAAGCTCTCCCGTAGACAAGCCAGGTTTCTAGTAACAATATCCTTATCCCATAAACTACATTCCCTCGTAGGATATTTAGCTAGTGGATTTACCTAAGCTAAGAGTTACCAGTTATACCTTAGGCTAGTAGGCCAACCCTTTTCGGTGTGGGAGTCACCGGATTCCATGTTAAAGCTCGCATAGTCTCATGTCAGTTAAGGCTTATCCCCACATTAACAAGAAGTTTGATAATGAACTAAGGCATGCTTGAAGAAGTATCCCGTAAGTGTTCAATGGCTTTAAAGATGTTGCTAGCTTGCATTGAAGATGATCTTATGACTTATGTTTTCCAACTATCTCTATAATGATGTTTACACTTGATAAATTGCATGGTTTCAATGGAAATGTCCCTTTTGCATGTTTCTAGCATTTTTATGCATTCCTACCATACTTGGTGCATTATTTTTACTAACACCTACTTTGCCTACATTTTTCCCAACTGTAGGGTCCGACACTAGAGGTGATCATTCGTGTGGCTAGAGCTTGGATTTTATTGTTCTTGAGCTTGGTGAGTCCTCATGGTTCGAGGACAGATTTCTTATGTTTAGTTTCTTTCATGTACTTTCCCTTTTGGACATGTTATATGGGCTAGGCCCTATTTCATTCACTATTGTAATAGATGAGACAAAGTGTCTATACTTCCGCTTTCTTTTATGAAATATCTTTTGAGAATTGAAATATGTTTTTACTCTTATTGTCTATTTCTTATGTTATGAGGACTAAGTGACTAGTATGGAGTCCTTCGGGGTTTTATACGCCTTGCTACATCTTGGGGGTATCCCTAGGTCACGACTAACTTGGTATCAAAGAACAAGGTTTATAATGGTCTTAGGATGCTGTCTCATAAGTCACGTCTAGTAGAGACTTGTTCATAAGTGTGAAGCGTATCACATTTATGAATAAGAGGCTACAAGATGATTAGGAAACTTCACTTCTTCATTACTCTTAGTTGTGCCATAGAGTTTAACTCTATAAAATCACTCTCCTAATCCTTGCACTATGTTCTGATAACGTTCAAATATACCTCTTGAAAAGAAATATAAACGATCATATGCAATATATTTACCCAACTATGAGTCGAGGTCGATCCCACAGAGAATATGGAAGAATATTGTCAATAGAAAATATTTAACTAGATAGTCGTTATATAAAAATAGGGGGATTTAAATTGAAATAAAATAAAAACAATATAAAAAGATAGCTTTGAACTAAGTATTTATTTATATTCAGATTATTAAAAGTAACTAGGAATGTGTTCCCCATTAGCTCATAACGCGGTAATCCTAATAATAGTAATCCTTTTCTAGTGTATTACATGCAAAGTGATAAGTTAGGTATCTCTAAATCCTTGATCCGGCATATACAGAATTTCACCCCGCACCTTGGTCCAGCTACGTGTGTATAATTTACTAACCTTTACCTTTACCTTATATTAGACATCATAATTGATGTTTGGCTTAGTTATTACTTCGCACCAATCGACACTAGCCTATTAGATAGTATCACACTAAACCTATGTTGATAATTCTTTTCTTGTTGATTACCACCTTGGTCCGGCAAGTAGCAACAAGGCGAGTTCTAACGTGTGCACTCGTTAAAAAGACTTCTAAACGAAAGAATTATCAATGCATGCAAGACACTATTCAATAATTGCTTAGTTATTATTCATACTTTGTTAATCGTTTATGGTTCCCACAACCTTAGTTATGAAAGTTAGATACTCATTATCTAAAAATCACAATCAAAATTCATTAAAATAAATATGCTTGTGTTAATCATAAAAAGTTAAGAACAATAGCTAAACTATCTTTTATTAAGAACGAATAAAAATAAATAATAAAGGAGAATAAAGAATAAACCACAATTCTCCGGCCTCCAAGACGGCTCTTCCAAAGTTCCTAATCTAGAAGAAAATTTGTATTGTTTCTTGTGTCTTGGTTCTTGGCCTCCTTTCAAGAATAATTTTTCATCCCCTATCTATAGATAGAGAAACCATAAATAAAATAATTGATTTCAAGACAAATTAGGAAAACAAAACCCAATTAAATTGGGTTTTCCACTGTATGTGTGTTTCTGGAATTTCACGTTGCTCGCCGCCTTTCATACTTATATGAGCCCTCCAGCTGCTGACACGTGGCAGCAGCAGTACCCAATTTCAATTGCAAATTGTTCGTAGCCTTTTTCCTTGTATATACAAATATATTATTTTATTAAATTTAATCCATTAAGCTGCCTGCTTGATTTCGTTCTTGAACCTTAAATCTTTAATTCATTTTAGCTTCAAACTTCTTCGATTTTTCACCAATTTAATCCTACAAATAAAATACACAATTTAGCACAATTCATCAAATTAATGCTCAAAAAGGAAAAATATAAATAATTAATATGAGAAAATAATGATTAAAAATATGTATTTTTCGCCTCACATCATGTTCTTCAGGAGATCAATACTAGATGGGCTAATGCTAGAAGGATGGAGGGTGACAATGTGAATCAAGGATCTCTTCCTCAAGTTTCGATAGATCCTTTGGCTGAGAATATGACAAATGCGGAGGTTAGGTCGACTTTTCAAATGTTGGCTCAAGCTTTGGCGACTCAATCCAATAGAGAGGTTGTAGCTCTTGTGAATCCTAATATGAATTCGGCATTTTCAAGAGTGAGGGATTTTGCAAGGATAAACCCTCCGGAATTTTATGACTCCAAAGTGGAAAAGGATCCTCAAAGGTTTATCCACAAGGTCTATTAGGCACTTTCTATTATGGGGATTACTCCGAAAGAAAAGGTGGAGTTAGCCTCTTACCAATTTAAGGATATTTCTCAAGTGTGGTATGATCAATGGAAGGTATAGAGATCGGTAGGAACAGGTCCCGTAGAGTGGGAATTGTTTAAATCGGTGTTCATTGATAGGTTTTTTTCCCTCGAGTTGATGTAAGCAAAGGTCCAAGAGATGATTAACCTTCGTCAAGGAAGTATGAGTGTGAGGAGTATGCTCTAAAGTTCACCTAACTATCCAAGTACGCTCGAACTATGGTGGTGGACTCAAGGGGTAAGATGAGTAGGTTTGT
The DNA here is from genome assembly GCA_029582605.1 of Solanum gracilifrons. Classification (NCBI taxonomy): domain Eukaryota; kingdom Viridiplantae; phylum Streptophyta; class Magnoliopsida; order Solanales; family Solanaceae; genus Solanum; species Solanum gracilifrons. The sequence continues at coordinate 26,903 of JAJOOH010072873.1, forward strand.
GACAGGCATATCGAACATGGTGGAAAAATAATATTGTACAACAATTCTCGTCCATGATATGGATATCTCATGTCTTATGGTGTACACCCAAAAAATTAAGGAATCATAACTGAAGGAAAATATAAAGGAAGTAAAGAGGGCTAGAACCGGTGATGGGAACTTCTCCAACTCAAGGTCTGATGGGCAAGGTCGACCTATATTTCGACAAAGGTTCTCTGGTCAAGGTTCCTCTAATTCTCCTTCCAAGTTCAACTGATAGAGGGTGTCTAACCCTAAACCTCGATGAGGAAATGGAGGTGGTTCTACTTTGGCTATGTCAAATTGCTCTAAATGTTGAAGGCAACGTGACGGTAATGGCCTAGCCGGCATTGATAGTTGCTACGGTTGGTAAGAGTGGTCATCAAGTGAGGAATTTCCAATTCTTATAGAAAAAGGAAGAGAGGGCAAGCAAGATCCTCCTAGTGGTTCAAACTCCAATACTCCCAACCAAAACCACTTTTATGCTCTCCAGATTAGAGGTGACCAAGAGAGCTCCCCGGACTTGTCACCAGTATTTTAAATATTTTTCTTCATGATATGTATGCCTTGTTATATCCTAGTGCAAATTTATCTTTAGTGACACCCTATGTGGCAATGAGGTTTGATGTTCTTCTGAAAGTGTTATTAGAACCTTTCTCTGTCTCTACCCATGTTGGTGATTCTTTAGTGGGTAAGGGGGTCTATAGAAGATGTCCCATTCCCTTATCCCATAGAGTTACTCTTGTTGACTTGGTAGAGCTTGACATGTTATACTTTGATGTGATTCTTGGTATGGACTGGTTGCATGCATGTTACGCCTTTATTGATTGTAGAACTCGGGTGGTTAGATTCAAATTTCCAAATGATCCTATCCTTGAGTGGAAGGGGGACATTTTATTAGTAGAGGTCAATTTGTGTCTTACCTTAAAGCTAGAAAGATGATCTCAAAAGGTTGGTTTTACCATGTTGTTACGGTGAGGGATGTAGATTCTCAAACCCCTTCTTTTGAGTCGGTTCCCGTGGTTAATGAATTCCCAGAAGTTTTCCCCAATATTGTCCCGATATGCCTCCCGAGTGGGAAATAGATTTTGGTATTGACCTCCTCCCGGATACACAACCTATCTCTATCCCTCCTTATAGAATGGCTCAAGCCAAGTTAAAAGAGTTGAAAGAGAAACTAAAGGATTTGTTGGATAAGGGTTTAATTCGACCGAGTATCTCTCCATGGGGTGTTCTTGTGTTATTTGTTAGAAAGAAAAATGGTTTTCTTTGAATGTCCATTGATTATCGTCAATTAAATAAAGTGACTATTAAGAACAAGTATCCTATTCCAAGAATTGATGACATGTTTGACCAATTTCAAGGGGCTAGCTATTTCTCTAAGATTGATCTTCGTTCGGATTATCACCAATTGAGGGTGAGAGAGGATGATATTTAAAAGAGAAATTTTTGAACGCGGTATGGCGATTTTGAATTCCTAGTGATGTCGTTTGGGTTAACTAATGCTCCGGTGGAGTTTATGGCCTTTATTGAATAAAGTGTTTAGGCAATCCCTAGACATGTTTGTGATTGTGTTTATTGATGATATTTTGATCTATTCAAGGAGTGAGAATGAATATATGGACCATTTCAGAATTGTGTTGCAAGTTCTTAAGGAGCAACAATGTTATGCTAAGTTTAGCAAGTGTGAATTTTGGTTAGGGTCTGTAGCTTTTCTTGGTCATATTGTGTTAAGTGAGGGAATTGAGGTAGATCCTAAGAAGACGGATGCGGTCAAGAGTTGGCCTAGACCTCTAACTCATTCCGACATTAGAAGCTTTTTAGGTTTGGCCATTTACTATAGAAGGTTTGTTGAGGGATTTTCTTCCATTGCTTCTCCTTTGACGACTTTGAGTTAAAAGAAGGCTAAGTTTGTGTGGTCGGAAGGTTGTGAGAAAAGTTTCAAAGAGTTGAAAGATAGACCTACTTCTGCTCCGGTGTTGACTTTACCAGAATGTGCGGATGGCTTTGTGGTGTATTTTGATGCCTCTAGAGTTGGGTTGGGATGTGTGCTTATGCAAAATGATAAGGTGATTGCCTATGCTTCAAGGCAACTTAAGGTTTATGAGAAGAATTTTAGAGTTTGATGTGTGGGTTAAAATTATAAAATGGATTCCCGTACTTAGAATGAAAGGTTTGGGGTTAAACGTCAAGGAACGACTCCCCAAGGACCAACCAAGGGTCCTTGAGGAGGACCTAAAGTCTAACCCCTAAAACTGCCCAAAACTACCCCACGAAGTGAACCATGGATGGGACCTACGGGGTGTAGGGCCAGCCAGGCCTCGTGGGTGAGTTTTGTAGCTCAAACCTCTTCCCAACAGGGCACAAATCATGAGCCACGCCCAAACAGGGCAGGCCGTGGTCCCGCCCACGGTCTATTGGTGGGGGTCGTAAGTGGGGGCCTGTAACACTGTCCCAAGTCGGCTAGTGTAGGGGTAGTTTAGGTAATTCCTTTTTAGGTTAGTTTGATGTGGGGTCATTTTATATTGTTTTAATAGACCTATATAAGACTTTTTAAGTCATTAACCACCTCATAAATTCCAAGACCCCAAATCTCTAACCAACTTTACCCCCAAAATATTCTATCTAGAATTCCAAGGAAGAAGAAGAAGAAGGGTGAAGCTAGGGTTGAAGGATCAATCTTTTCTCCCGAAATTTGTGGTGAATCTTCAATAAGGTATGGTAGTCTTTGATCTATGGAAAGTTTTCATCCATGGAGTTCCTCCATACTCAATTTCGAAACATGTAATTTCCCAAAAAAACTAGCTTTTACTCCAAGTCATGGATTCACTTCAAAAACGATTCTAACGGTTTAATTTCTTTATGTTATGATCAAATTAATGATTTACTACTGTTTTAAAGATTAATTCCTCAATAATGCATGAATTCCCCCAATTCTTCCAAATTGGATCTTAAAGTGTGGGTATTGATTGATGCAAGTAGAATGTTATCGAATTATGAATGTTATGGATTGATTACTTGAATTATGTATTAATTGAGGAATTCCTATGGTTATTATGTTTATTTTCCCCCCAAGAAACCATAAAATCCCCGTGTCCCCAATTTATGAACTTATGATGTGGGTGAATTGTAGAAAGATGAATATCATGAGAATGTGCTTGTAGTAATTGAACTATTTGAATCATGTTGTTATCCATGTATAATGTAGTAATCCTAGATCTGTTGATGATTCATGATCATGATGTTTATGTACATGCTTTATGAATACTTGAGAATAAAGTGAGTATGACTATGATGTAATTGTGCTGTTGTGAAAAGCTTTCCTCACCTCAATGAATTGATAGGCTAAGGGCATCCTTTCCATGTGTGATCAAAAGTGATCTTGATTGATATACCTTGAATCGGTAGGCTATGGAATCCTTTTCATGTGTAATTAAAGAAATAATCTAATGATGAACCTTTAATCGGTAGGCCTAAGGCATTCCTTTCATGAGTGAGTAATGATGAACCTTGAATCGATAGGCCAATGGTACCCCTTTCATGAGGAGTCAATGAACTAATATAATGATGAACCTTGAATAGGTAGGCCTAAGGCATTCCTTTCATGAGTGACTAATGATTAATCTTGAATCGATAGGCCAATGGTGCCCCTTTCATGAGTATTCAATGAGCTATTCTAATGATGTACCTTGAATCTATAGGCAAATGGTATCCCTTTCATGTGTAATAATGTTAAAAGAGAATTAACTACTCCATGGGAATTTAATGCTTAGCACCGAGTGTATATTGTGGGGTGGAAGCTCTCCCTATGTAAGGTCGGGTTTCTAGTAACAACCTCTTTATTCCATAACTATGTCCCCACATAGGTTATTACCTAGTGGATCCACCTAGGCTAAAATATTACCGGTTCTACCTTAGTCAAGTAAACCAACTCTTTTTAGTGTGGGACATGGCACCGGATTCCATGATTTTCTCACATGGTCTATGTCGGTTAAGGATTATTCCCACCATGAGCAAGAATGTGAGTTATGTACTATGTTTACTCAAGAAGCTCTATGAAGTGTGGGTGGGGGTATGGGACTTCATCCATGCACTGTACAAGTAGGCTTTGAGAGCGGTTATGGTGTGTTCCTCAAATGTTATAATGATTTATATAATGAATGTTCTTATAATGATGCTATTGAGAATGTTGACATGAAATCTAAATGTAATGATGAATGCTTAACTTGGATTGTTGCTATATATTTCATTCCTTCATATGACTTATTAAATGTGAAGGTTTCCTTGTTTATGAGTATGAACTAAGGATGACATCAAAGAATGGTAAGTATAATTATGGTTGCCTAAAAGTGGTACTTAGTATAGATGGGATTATGGGATCTTTATCTGTACATTGCACAGTATAACTTAGGGTTACTTATGAGATTGTTCTATTATGCTATGATGGTTTATGTGTTGAATATGCTTGTGATTTATACTTTGATACTAAAGTGCATGATGATTCTCAAACTTGACAAAGTGAATGATTTTCAACTAAAATGTCCTTTTTAGCATATTTTCAAGTATTTTTATGCATGGCTATCATACTTAGTGCATTTTTGTACTAACCATATTTTCTACATTTTTCAGAGAGTGTAGGGTTTGGTGATATTGACTTCCATCCTCGTGGCTAGGTTCATAGTAGATCAAGAAGAGAAGTTATGGTGATTCCTCATAGTATTCGAGGGCTTGACCACCATGTCCTTTACATTTCATTTTTATGTTTAGAGCTTTTGTATAGGCTGTGTCCCAAGGTTTTAGCTTTAATGGTTATCAAATGGTTTGATACAATGTGTAAACTTCCGATTGTTTCTATAAAAGACTTCGATTGTAAAAGAAAAATTTTTAAATTCCGCACCATTATCCTATTATATTTTGTTATCATATGCTAAGAGGCTTGTATGAGGATTTTTAGAGTCTTGTACGTCGTGTCACATCTAGGGGGTACTACTGGGTTGTGACAGTTAAGCTTAGCACAACTTTTCAACCCCAAACGGATGGGCAAGCGGAGCGCACCATTTAGACTTTGGAAGACATGTTGAGGTCATGTGTGATAGATTTTAAGGGCAATTGGGATGACCATTTTCCATTAATTGAGTTTGCTTATAATAACAGTTACCACTCGAGTATCGACATGGTTCACTTTAAGGCTTTCTATGGTAGGAGGTGTAGGTCTCGTATAGGATTGTTTGAGGGTGGATAAACTGCTATCATAGGTTTCAAATTAGTGCATGAAAACATAGAGAAGATTTGGACTATTAGAGAGAGGTTGAGCACGACCCAAAGTAGGAAAAAGTCCTATGCCGATGTTAGAAGGAGAGATCTTGAATTTGAGGTTCATGATTGGATTTATTTGAATATCTCACCCATGAAGGGTATTACGAGGTTTGGAAAGAAGGGGAAACTTATTACTCATTTTGTAGGCCAATATGGGATTTTGAGGCGTGTCGCCAAGGTTTCGTATGAGTTAGATTTGCCAAAAGGGTTGGTGACGGTGCATCTGGTGTTTAATGTCTCAACGTTGAAGAAATGTGTTGGGGATCCAACGTCCATAATTTCCTTAGAAGGTTTGGAGATTAAAGAGAATCTTGCTTATGAAGAGGTAGCGGTTGAGATCTTAGGCCGGCAAGTCAAAAGGTTGAGAAACAAGGAAGTTGTCTCCGTGAAGGTGTTGTGGAGGAATTACTTATTTGAGGGATGTTAGTTGGGAGGCCTAAGCCGATATGAAGTGTCACGAACTTGAGGTACCCCTAGATGTAACACGGCGTACTTGACCCCGAAGGGGTCTCATACAAGCCCTTAGAATATCATGACATAAGAACATAGGTAAAGATAGTGCGGAATTTAAAACTTTTCTTTACAGTCGAAGTCTTTTATAAAATGAGAGAAAATCTATAACACTATGTCTCAAACCATCTATAATACTTGGATTAAAACTCTTGAATACAATCTTAGGGATATAGCCCTTACATATGTCTAAAACATAAAAGAAAGACATAAAGGACATATGGTCAAGCCTTCGAATACTATGAGGGCTCACCTTTCTTCTATTTTACTACAACTGTAGGTTGTGGTAACTAGGAGGAGATTGTGCTTTGGAGTTGCTTGGATTGCTTCACTCTTCCAAGTCTTTGTCATGTCCTCAAGATTCGAGGACTATGTTAAGAAGTTTCTTAGTCATTGTAATAGACACTTAAATTTCATTTCATTTGTAAAGGGTCGTGTCCCTTAATACGTTTTAAGTTCTTGTCTAAGATTGGCTAAAGAGACTTAGTAGTTCCGCTTGCGTATTGATGTTTTCAAATATTGATGACTCTTGAAGTTTTATGGTTTTATTGAATAAAAGTTTTAAATTCTTAGTGATTTTTATGATCTATGTGATGAATGAATGCTAAGGCTTGTATGAGACCTCCGAGAGGTCGACTACGCATGTAATGGCTAGGGGGTGCTCTTGGGTCGTTACAAACTTGTTATCAGAGCATAAGGTTTTAAAGATTACTTTTAGGTTCAAAGTCTTGAAAGCCACGTCTAGTAGAGTCTTGTTTATCGGTGTGAGTCGCGACACATCTTTGAGCGAGAGGCTATAGGACGATAGAAGTTTCACTTTCTTTCATTATTCTTGATGTCGTGCCTTAGAGTTTGGTCTATAAGTTTCCTTTTCCTAATCCGTCTCTTGTGTTTATAGGATATGAATACGAGGGCTAACCGGAGGAGAGCGAAAGAGGATATAGATGATGGGGGAGTTCCTCCCCAAGGAATGTAAGGTGACCAAGCTCCTTTTGGTGGGCAAGATAATGTGGGTCCGGTGGTTCCCCCGTATATGACTAATGAGGAGATTAGAGAGGCTTTTATCTCCCTGGCCCGTGCCATCACTACTCAAGAAAATAGAGATGTGAGTCCTAGGGTGAATGTTATTGAGAGTACCGTGGCCTCAAGGCTAAGGGATTTCACAAGGATGAACCCTCATATCTTCTTTGGTTCTAAGGTAGATGAGGACCTACAAAACTTTATAGATGAGGTGTTTAAGATTGTGGGTGCAATGGGAGTGACTCCTAGGGAGAAGGCAGAGTTGGCTTCCTACCAACTCAAGGATGTAGCTCAAGTGTGGTTTGAGCAATGGAGGGATGAGAGACCCATAGAGGCTGACCCAATAGATTGGGGAGTGTTTAAGACTGCCTTTCTTGATAGTTTTTTCCCCTTAGAGTTGAGGGAGCAAAATTTGGTTGAGTTCATGACCCTACGTCAAGGGAATAAGAGTGTGAAGGAATACTCTCTCAAGTTTACCCAACTCTCTAAGTATGCACCTACCTTGGTAGCAAATTCTAGGGCTAGAATGAATAAGTTTGTGATGGGGGTTTACGGTTTGGTTGAAGAAGAGTGTAGTACAGCCATGCTCTATCATGATATGGATATCTCTAGGCTTATGGTTTATGCTCAACAACTTGAGGAAACAAAGCTTAGGAAGAATAATAGAGATATGAAGAAGGCTAGGCCGGATGAACAAAACCAATCTAGGCCTAAGAAGAGGTTCTATAACCAAGATTCTTCAATGGTCAAAAATGATAGGGTGTCTAACCCTAAACCTCAAAGAAATAATGAAGGTGGTTCTACTTTTGAGAGGCCTAGGCGTGCTACTTGTCGAAAGCAATATTTGGGCAAGTGTCTTGCCGGTATGGATGGATGCTTTGGATGTGGGAGTAAGGGTCATAAGATGGGAGATTGCCCTACACTTAAGACAAAAGGGAAAGAGACCAATCAAGTTGCTCATGATGGTCCAGATCCAAATGCTCCTAAGAGGAACCGTTTCTATATTCTTCAAACTAACAAGGATAAGGGAACAAATGAAGGTAAGTCAATTTTATTTGTTGTTTGATGATAACCTTGGATGGGTTTACCCTAAGTGGGGGATGATGAGTTGAGTAGTAAGGTTGTTGATATCCTTATCTTTTTCCTTCTATTCTAATTCAACCTTGAAACAAGAGTTCTTAGTAGCATGTTGCATGTTGGAGTCTAATATGAATTGAGTTTCCATATTCTCCTTATGATGTGCATATTTTAGTTGAATTCTTGTTTAAATAAATAAATGAGTTTTCATGATTATGTCCTTAATGATTTATATGCATTTATGAAGAACTGTTTAAATTGCTCCATGAGATGCCTAGTTGAGCATGCCTTGATGTGATCTTGATGTTGCATGATTATTCTTTTGAGAGAAATTGTAAGGTGAGCCTATAAATGTTGTAATGAGTATGATATGCTATAGAGAAGGAAGTTCCTCCAAATAAATGAGAAATGGTAATGTTTTGTGCATATTGAGTTGTAGATGTTATTCATACTTCCTTGAATTGCATGAAAGTCTTGTTGTAATGCTTTTTATGTGGAGTTGATGTTTCCTCCTTGATGTGTGCAGTAGTAATGATATTACATGCTTGTTGTGGGCTGCTAGTCCTAGAGTCTTTACTCAATAATGTTTGAAGTGTCATTCCAGGGCGAATGTTCCCAAGTGGGGGATATTGTAACACCCCTCAAAATGAAGTAGGATAAAGTAGAGCCTCACATGGGTGTTATGCATTAATAGCTTGTTAACATAATGAAGAATAGCCTTTTTAGTCAGTTTTAAAGAGTTTGGAAGTCAAACGTCAAGGGACGACCAAGACATTCATAAACTAGTCTTTTACGTATTGGTGTGTTCTAGTATGTTGTACATGTTTTTATGTGTTGTTTGGAGTCTAAAATCAGTGGAGGTGACCCTAGTGTCTTAATAAATGTTTTTAGGGTCGAAACGTTCGGGTACGACTCCCTTGGACCACCCTAAGGGTCCCCGAGGAGAACCCCAACCCTTGGCCATACAAGCTGCCAAAGCAGCTTGCAAAGTGTGCACGGAGGGAGCATGTCTGTGTCGCGGACTAGCTCAACCAAGGGCCAAAAGTTTGGTCCGCGTCGCGGACGTGTCGCGGAAAACGAAAACTTGTCGTCAAAAAAAAGACAATCAATCAGAAAAAAGAAAAAATATGGAAATAGTGAATCAAGATCTAGATGGATCCCTATCTTTTCTGTCTCGAAATTTAATTTCCAGAAACTTGTGGGAACACCTCCGCGTTGCGGACTTGTTTCCCGATGAAATCTGCGAAAATAAAACTCAAGTTTGACTTGTTTAAAAGGTCCAACTAAGTGAGGGGTAGTTTGGGTACTTTGGGGAATTATTATAAACGGTTATTCTACCTATTTTAGGATATTTTAAGTGGTTAAACCCCCCAAAACCTAGCTGGAGTGCAAATGGTATCAACGAAGCACTGGTTGATGACCCTGAACACCTATATTTGCATTGTAAATAAAATGCAGGTCGAATGACATCACTAAATTGAATGTACGAGCATGTATTTGAAAATAGAGACGTATATAACTGAACTGATAATATGGGTGTCACGCCCCGAGCCTACACCCTGGGCGGGACTGGCACTCAAGAACCATTACAGCCCCAAGCTAACCCTTGGTCTGGCTTAACTCTTAGCGGAAGACATAAATAACATGAAACCGTCTCAAAAGATAAACTCATTCAATAAACTTAGAATGTCTTAAAATAGACATTCAACTGGCCAAAAAAGCAACTCAAGTCTTTAAACATTTAAAACTGAAAAATGGAAAAGTTTCATGAACTAACAAATGAAGCCTCTAATAACTAAGATGGACGTCGGTACATGACCCACGACATCCTAATGAACTAGATTAATAAAAACAATAAAAAGGGGATCCTCCTGAATTAAGGAGGCTCACCAACAACCTTGAAGTTCAATAGGATCAACAAAGTGGTGTATGTTGATCCTGTTTACCTGTATCTGCATCATAAAATAATGTAGGCCAAATGACATCAGTACATTGAATGGACGAGAACGCGAGGGGAATTCTAAAACAAGACATAAACATGAATGAGAACTCAACGAACTTACCTGGTCTCAACATAACTCAACTCAATATAAGCAGTAATATAAATGCAATATAAAGAAAAGCTTTAAAACATGCAGATAACAACTCAGTGTATTGAAAAATACAACAATAACTTCATTTTTATATGAAAATACAAATGAGCCTTCTTGCATCCCGGAGGTCTCCACATTGTTATTTCTATTTTATTAAGTTTTTCGGGGATTTGTACCAACTTCAATCGTAGTACTTAGAGGCTTCATGGACAATAGTAGTTAAGGAGTCTTTCACTATTTCCCTTGTGATGTTTTGAGACTTTGAGTTGCTTCCTTATATTTATTTGAGTATTTCCAGACATACATTGAATTAAGTTATTGTTGAGACTTTATGAGTTTATTTTTGTATTTGAAGCTCCTATTTTTACTTGATTAAGTCTTCTGCTAAGTAGTCAGCCAGGCCAAGGGTTTGCTTGGGGACCAACAATGGTTCTTGAGTGCCAGCCACGTCCAGGGTGCAGGCTCGGGGAGTGAAAATATCAAAAAGTTAGCCAATCTTGGCTCTTTCATTCTCTTGTTGTCAAAACCTTTGAATCACTTTTTTATAAATGCAAAAAAACTGAACCACATAGGAATTTAGAAAAAGCATGAATACTGAACTCAAATTTAGAGAGGCACCTTAAACCTGAGGATGTTCAGAAATATCTTAAGGTACTAAAAGAATCTGCTCATGTCTTTATTTAACTCTCATTAGAAGATTTTGGCCAATAAAACTTATAATAGACTTGAAGCTCTTGACTCGAATTAAACTTAGCAAATTATTCATTTAGGAACTCAAAAGGTGACTGACATACTTAACTTTATTTATATGAAGACTCCAAATTGATAATAGTATGATCCGTTTTAGAAACACATTGCTTGACAAGTAAATATACCAAAAATAATAAAGTATAAGATTTTGTATTAGTACCATTTTCAATTAACAATTTTGTAAAAGGTTCTGACAAGAAATATTGGCGTAAGAACTCTCTTGGATATAACATAATAATTCTCCAACATTACAACCTTAATCTTAGGACAATAGCTCATTAATAAATGTAAGGAATAAGAAACTTCACGGAGGATAACTTTACCATGAAACACACTTAATAGTGATAAGGTATGAGAACAATATGATAAAATCAAGGAATAATATTACATGACTTCTCAATGGCCTTCACAGTGGATCTTTCTAGCCATGGAATAGTAAATGTAATTCATTTCATGTTTTATAACTTTTTGGAATTCGCTTGATATGAAAAAGGGAATTTTTCCTTAACATACCTTAAATATGGGCTCGAATAACTTTATGTCGATTATAAAATTTTCTTTAAGTTATAAATTATAATTGTTGATCAACGAATATTTACTTTTCACAACTGTTGATCAACGAATTTTCCATATATATCTCCACAAAAATTGAAAGCATTATTTGGTAAAGGAAAAAGAATGGATGTTTACAGCAGTTGAAAACTTTACCTAGTAAAGCCAAAATGGATGAAAATTTATGTATGGAAACCTATATATATAACATAATATATGATAGTTAATTTGAAATAAAAAGGTACGGCGATTAATGCTTTGCCCAATTGGTGTCATCACATAAACTTTAATGGTTTTGCACTCCCTCCAGTTCCACGTAGAAGTGGACTTGACATTTCTAGAATATTTTTATTTCATTATATTTTTCTTGGGTCTAGCCCGTTATTATAGAAGGCTTGTTGACGGGTTCTCTTCGATTGCCTCTCCTTTGACAGCTCTGACTCAAAAGAAGGCTAATTTCATGTGGTCCGAAGTATGTGAAAAGATCTTTCAGGAATTGAAGGAAAGACTTACTTCATCTCCAGTGTTGACTTTACTTGAAGGGACTGATGGTTTTGTTGTTTATTGTGATGCCTCGAGAATTGGGCTAGGATGAGTGCTTATGAAAAATGTGAAAGTCATTGTCTATGCTTCAAGGCAACTTAAGATTCATGAGAAGAATTCTCTTACCCATGACCTAGAACTAGCAGCAGTTTTTTTTTTGCCTTAAAGATTTGGAGGCATTATTTGTATGGTGTTCATGTAGATATGTTTACTGACCATGAGAGTTTGCAATTTATGTTTAATCTGAAGGATATATATCTTCTCCAAAGAAGATGGCTTGAGTTATTGAAGTATTATTATATGAGTGTTTTCTATTACCCCGATAAGGCAAATGTGGTGGCAGACACTCTTAGTCGGTTGTCTATGGGTAGCGTTGCTCACATTGAGAGAGATAAGAAGGAATTGGTTAAATATTTTCATAGATTGTCCCGGTTGGGTGTTCAGTTAGTGGACTCTACCAAGGGTAGTGTTATGGTCCAAAATGGTTCAGAATCGTCTTTTGTGGGGGATGTGAAAGCTTAGCAAGGTCTTATCAAACATTGGTTGAATTAAAAGAATTGGTGCTTAAAAGTTCGTAGAAGCTTTATTCCAAGGGGAATATGGTGTACTTAGATATTAAGGTTGCTTGTGTGTTCCTAATGTAGATGACTTGAGAGAGCAGATCTTGTTAGAGGCCGATAGTTATTGGTATTCCATTAACTCGGGAGCCACCAAGATGTACCATGATTTATGGGAGATCTATTGGTGCAATGGGATGAAAAAGGATATTGCGGGATTCGTGGCTAAGTGTCCTACTTGCCAACAGTTAAAAGTTAAGCAACAGACACTGGGAGGTTTATCCCAAGACATTAGCATTCCTAGTTGGAAGTGGGTAGATTTGAATATGGACTTCATCATTGGGTTGCCTCGTACTCGGCGACAACGTGACTCTGTTTGGGTTACATTAGATCGAATGACAAAATCAGCTCATTTTATTCCCGTCAAGATTTCCTATTCGGCGGAGGGATATGCTAAGTTATATTTGAGAGAAATGGTAAATTTGCATGGAGTGCCTTTATCAATTATCTCCAATCATGGTACCCAATTCACATCTCAGTTTTGGAATCTTTTCAAAAGGGTCTTCGTACTCATGTTAATCTTAGTATGGCCTTTCACCCCCAAACCGATGGGCAAGCAGAGCGTACTATCCAAATTTTGGAAATATATGTTGAGAGCTTGTGTGATTGATTTCACGAGTAATTAGGATGATCACTTGCCTTTGATTGAGTTTGCATATAATAAATTAATAATAATTATCACTCAAGTATTTGTATGGATCCATTTGAGGCTCTTTATCGTAGGAGATGTAGATCTTTGATAGGATGGTTTGAGGTGGGTTAAGTTGCCATAATAGGTCCCGAGTTGGTACATGGGGCCATGGTAAAGGTTCAACTTATTAGAGAAAGGTTGAAAATGGCTCAAAGTCGGCAAAAGTCATATGCCGATGTGAGAAGAAGAGATCCTGAGTTTGATGTTCATGATTTGGTTTACTTGAAAATCTCACCCATAAAGTTGTGTGATGAGGTTTGGTAAGAAAGGGAAACTTATTCTCAGATATGTAAGGCCATATCATATTTTGAGACGTGTTGGTAAAGTCGCTTATGAACTTGAATTAGCTAACAAATTGACATCGGTACATCCAGTTTTCCATGTCTCCTTGTTGAAGAAATATGTTGGTGATCCGATAGCTATAGTTCCCTTAAAGACTTGGGAGTTAAGGAGAACCTTTCTTATGAGGAAGTATCGGTTGAGATTTTAGACCAAAAAGTCAAGAAGTTGAGAAATAAAGAAGTTGCTTCCGTGAAAGTATTGTGGAGGAATCAATTAGTTGAGGGTGCTACCTCGGAGGCCGAGGCCGATATGATGTCTTGATATCCTCATATTCTTCCTTCTACCCTTACTTTAGCTTGAGGTATTGAGTTGCTCATGGTTTACACTTTTGGGTATGATGTGTTTTAGATATTCCCATGATTTCCTCATTTATGCATGATTATGAAAAAGCTTAAGTTTTCAGAAAATGAGTCAACTTGATTGATTTTGTATGCTTATGTGCATTTGAGTATGACTTGCATCTAGACTTCATGATATGATGTTTTGAACATGCTTTATCTTGGAGTTGATGTTTCCTCCTCGGATATGTGCATTTATGTGATTGCATGCATGTTGGGTTGTTAAATTAAGATCCTACCTTCCTTATGATGTCTTGAAATTCATTTGAGGAAGAATGATCTTAAAGGGGAGATAATGTAACACCTCAGATTCGAGAAAGGGAAAAATAGCATTTTCAGAAGTTCCTGGTGCCATCCGTCAGAGGCCAACCACGGACAGTGGAGTGAACCACGGACCGTAGGTATGGTCCATCGATTGGCCACCCAAGGAGGCTTAGAGGATTATGAACCACGGCTTAGACCAACAGACCGTCATTGGGTCCACGGTCCATGGATTGAGGTCAATGTATCATGGCCTGAAAGTCCTGTCTCTGATAAAGACGATGGATGTGCAGGACGGACTGTCAGTCAAACCACGGTCCATCGGTCAAGGCCTGTAGGTCGAAGGTCGGCAGTTATTTTTAGGGTCAGTTGGGTCTTTTCCTAATTATTTTATCTTAATACAATGTCATTTTGCCTATGAATTCATTCACTTCATGTCATGACCCAGGGTACCCCCTAGATGTAACATGGCGTAAAAGACCCCAAGATGCCTCATACAAGCCACTTAGCATAATGACATAAGGTAATAGAAATGAGCGGGAATTTAAAACTTTTCAGTACAATCAAAGTCTTTTCTAAAACGAGCAAAAGTCTAAGAACATTGTCTCAAACCATCTAACATAGAAGAATAAAATCTTGGGAAGCAGCCCATACAATAGTCCAATATGAAAAGAAAGACATAAAAGATAAAGGGTGATCCAATCCTCGAATACAATAAGGACTCACCAAATCTTCACCTCTCAATCCACAAAGAACCTAGCCAAAAGTGTGAGAATCGGGAGTGTCAGACCCTACATTTGATAAGAATGCAGGAAAGAGTATGTGTTAGTACAATCAAGTACTTAATATGACGGCTAGCATAAACAACATAACATACACACTACTTAACATAAGACATAAGGCATAATCATAATCAAAACATAGTAAGCATCATAATGAAAGAGAAATACTTCCTTAAGTAAGCTCACTTATCCTTTCCCAAGAGTTAGGTCATCCTCCTCTAGTCAAGATAACGTCATGGAAGGCATATCTAGAAACACTCCAAGCTAAGCATCGTCATAACAGAATCACATCATTCATACTTATTTTTAAAGACATAGGGATTCACCTCAATTCCTACTTCATAAAGGCTAATAGGTATTCACCTCTTGCCTTACTTACTTTTAGATTGCAGGTACTCGCCTCCACAACCTGATCATATGATGCAGGTACTCGCCTCCACATCATCTCATAGGGAGCATGGGTACATGCCTCCATGTCCATTCATCATAGTAAGAATGTGGGGACTCATCACTTGTTCAAGTCTAAGGAGTATGGAAAATCACCTCATATCCTTACATATGGAGGTCAAAGTTAATCACCTCTAGCCTCATCATTCGTTAAGCATTTTAGTCTAGATTCATTTTAGGTGAGCAATTATTTCAACCTATAATCATTCATGTGAGTAGTCCTTTCACATTCATTCAATCATGCTCATCAATTGATTATGGGAAGTATCTTTTCCACATCATAACATCAATCAATCAACAATTCATAGTATAGGATTTTCTCTTAAAGCACTACATCTTGTAATCATCGTCAATGTTTTACTCTCAAGAAATTAACATCATACTCATCATATATGCTTCAATCTAAACCAATTCTAGTCATAAACCATCAATCCTATAGGAGATATCTAACACATAGAGCTTCCCTCACATGGTATCAAATCCAACATATCAATTCTAACCTAAATCCATATGATAGGCATGGGTACATGTAATTTCATCCTAAATACATGCAATTCTATCAATTCAATCACAAACAATCATAATCCACGCAATTGCACCAACAATCACTATAACCTACAATAATGGAAGAAACCCTAACTTTAGCCGGACCAAGGTGCGGGGTGAAATTCTCTATTTGGCGGACCAAACACTTAGAGATACATAACTTGTCACTTTGCATGTGATACACTAGGAAATGATTACTATTACTAGGATTACCGCGTTATGAGCTTATGGGGAAAAAATACACCCTAGTTTCCTTCTCATTGACAACAACTAAACTTCAAATCTTGCTCACTTTCTCTCTAAATAACAATCAGTTATTTGTTACAACTCCCCCTCCCCCCTTTACTCACTTGTCTCAGAAAAAAACTAACTAAAAGAATATAATCGTAAGTTAAATTTAAGTCTAAACCATATTCCTCGTGGGATCGACCAAAATGTACAAGTTGGGTTCTTTACTTGATAATGATCGCTTATATTTCTTTAGGGAGGTATAATTTGAGCTTATCAAATTTTGGCGCCGCTACCGGGGAATAAGGCTTTTATATTAAGTGTAACTACATTATTGAACTTTAGTCAATTATTTCCTAAGTTTACTTTTTTTTTGTTTTTGTGTTCTACAAGCTTCTACTCAACTGCATGCCAAGTACACAAAGTCGAGGCGAACCATTGTCCCCATACGATCTAGACTTAAGCAAAACTTTGAGAAGGATGAATAATCAAGGGGTCCAAGTCAACCCAATTAGTGGGAATATAGGTGATGGGGTTAAATTGCAGCCTCCTAGAGTTGTGAACGAGAAGGCGTTTGTTCATGGTGATAATTTACCTAGAGATGCATTAAGGGTGCAACATCCGCCAGAACCGAGGTTGCAAGATAACAACAGGGTCGAGTTTAATACATTTTAATCTGAAGGACCCATAATTCTCCCTCCACTACCTCCAGTGCACACATTCGTGGTGACTAGTAGTTTGATGCAGATGCTTAAAGCGCGG
>JAJOOH010072874.1:0-18398 GCA_029582605.1 Solanum gracilifrons
TAACTGATATTTAGATCAGTTAATGAAGGAGCCCAATGCAAAAAAAAATGCATGTTGGGTCTTTGAAACAGTTCAGATCATTTTAATAATAATAAGTTTGATCTGTTTTACCGAGAAGGTCTACGGTTCGAGTCCGTTAGGCACGCAGGGAAGACTCTGACTATGCGCTGGCACTAGCCCTGGGCATGGATTCTTCTTTGATTGAAGGAACGGGACATTCACTTCACATAGAACATAAAGATTTCTCATAGTGATTGATGTTGATGAGGAGATTATATCTGACATCATTTAAGTACTCATTTATCATCTCTTCTTTATTTCCATCTTGAATGGAAATTCTTCTAGCAATATGCTTGATGGAGCTGTGAGGATTAGTACTATAGTCTTGAATTTTTTGGGTAATAGAATCCAATAATTCTTGGCTGTATAATGCCTTAGTCTTGGGATCCCTTTCCATCAATTTTTCCCAGAAATTGTTATAATAGGTTTGATATAAACACGAAATTTGTTCTTCTGTGAACCCTACTTCTGGGGTGTATTTATGGATCCATGGGATAGAGAATTCTATGAAAAAATATATTTGTTAAACTTGATCCATGTAACAAATATGATCAGAATGGTATAATTTGTTAAGGTCAGGTGAAACCTTGACTCATTCTTTTTATGATTTTAGAAAGGGTTCTAGCAAAATCTTTGCAGTTGAACCGTGGTATGATCACCAGTTTAAAAACCAATTAGGGATAGTCTCAACAAATATCTTTGCGCATACCTTAACGAACCATGTATGCTTATGCCTCTCGTTATTATAGTAGAGGACTTTGCTTAAAGCATTAATACAATCCCAATAGGTGAAGGTAGTGGGAATTTTGTTAAGGCTCATCTGCCTTTCTTTCATTGAAGATATATCCCAATCTTCTATGGAAATAACATGTTTCATAATTATTTTGGTAAAGTTATAAAAATTCTCACTAGTGTTGTACCTTGAGAAGTGTTGGAATTCAGCGCTACCAGTGCTCATTAGAATAGTCTCGTAGTACGAGAGGGTTTTATATGATTCTCCCGGGAAATATAATTCGTTCAACAAATATCGTTGGAATATTTTTCATGGTTCATCCTTTCTCTGAATCTCAGAGTTTTCTAGAAGAAATATTATTTCTTTCATTGCTACCTTCTCATATGATTTGATATCATCAATATCGTCTTTAGCAATAGAGTCAAAGGTATCACTTTTCTCTTTTTGGGACAAATATGCCCGTAATGCTGCATATAAAGGGTTGTCTTCTGGAATATCTTCCAGATGTATTGACGACGAAGAAGAGGCTTCTTTTTGAGAAGTCTTCAGCTTTACCAAGATCATTCCTCCTCTTTGTATAATTGGGGAGTATGATGAAGAAGATCCGTATGAAGATCCATATTCATATGATCCAGGGGATGATCTTCCCCTTCCACGGGAGTTGCTTCCCTTTCCTCGACTCTTGGTTACCTAAGGAGGGTCCATCGTGCAAATAAAACATTTTGTTTTAGTCATCAAGGAGGTTATAACATTCATAATAATCGTAGCTCTCATAGAGTGCTTCTTCCATAATGTAATTGGTGATGATATCCACCATCATTCCGTCTATACTTCTCCATAAAATTCGTTCTTGTATATCTCTATTAAGAGGAACTACCTTTAAAATGGTGACCAATGATTTATAGGTAAAGAAGGGAATGAAGCTCATGATTTAAGATGAAAGATATTCTCTAGATAAGAAATCAGGAAGAGAGTTATCACTCCCCTTTTTATAATGTATCTCAAAATCGAAGGGGGCTAGTTGTGCCTGCCACCTAGCGAATATCAATTTTGAAGCATCATGTTTGAAATCTTTGTCAAACATATATTTTACCGATTGTGCATCTATTTTATTAAAAACTTTTGATTGTATAAATCATCTTGAAACTTTAATACACATTTAACGATAGTTAACATTTCATGTGCTACCGTAACATATCTTTTCTGAGCATCGGTCCATTTTTTCAGAATGAAATCGAATTATATATTCAGTTTTATCATGAGGATTTATTTGTTTAATATTCCTCTATAGCCAATATTAGACGCATCTATCTCTACAATCTTCTGTCAAGTTGGGTTAGCAAGAGTTAAACAAGGCAAAGATTTAACACGAAGTTTAATATTTTTTACCAAATTGGTGAGACTATCAGTCCAAGGTGTTTTATGATCCTTTTTTAGCCTCTCGTATAATGGGGCTACATCACGAGATAAATTCTTGTAAAAAGGGAAAATATAATTTAAACCTCCCAAGAATCTCTGCAATTACATCCTATATGTAATAACATCAGGAAACTTTGAAGCAAAATCAATTGATCGTTGAATAGGGGTAACTTTCCCATGACAAATAAGATGTCCTAAAAATCTATCTTCAGTCTGAAATAAACTCATTTTTGGTTTAGAAATCACCAAACCATTTTGAATAACTATTTTCTTGAAAATGTCTAAATGTTTAATATGAATTTCAATAGTCTTTGAATAAACCAAAATGTCATCAATATAAACAATGATGAAGTCCAAATATGGGTTGAAAATATCATTCATAATTTTCCGAAATTTAGCAGGAGCATTTTTCAAACCAAATGGCATGACATTCCATTCGTATTGTCCAAACAGGACATTAAAAGCAGTTCTATAAGAGTGCTCTTTAAATATTTGAATTTGCCAATAACCTGATTTCAAATCAAATTTAGAAAATATATTGGCATCATATAATCTTGAAAGTAAATCCTTTTTATTTGGAATAGGATACCTAATCCACTTTAAATATTTGTTCAAAGCCATAAAATTTATCACTAACCTGGGAACACCACGTTCTTTTTCTGCTGCATTATTGACATAAAATGCAGTGCAAGACCAAGGAGATTTTGAAGGTTTTATTAAACCCTTTTGTAATAAATTATCAATTTCTTTCCTGCAGATTCAGTGTTCATCTGGCAAGGGCGTGATTTTGTAGGAATATCATCCTCATAGAAAGTATCTTCATATGGAAGGGTTACAATATGCTTTTTTCTATTCCAAAAAGCACTAGGATGATCAACACAAATATCAATGACCATTTGTTCGAAAATTAATTTAATTTTTTTCCATACTTTAGTAGATTTTAAATTATCAAATATATTTATACTAAACATGTCAAGTTGTTAATAATCAACATACTTTTGTTTCATGTTAATTAAAGCATTAATATCACGAGAAATAGGGTCAGTGATAAAAGTATAACTAATATCTCCATCCTTATAAGTAGCAGAAAAACCCTTAGTTGTTATGCTAGTGAAAGGATAAATAGCATTTATAAACAGGGTTCCAAGTATAATTGAAGGGTATAACTGATTTTTAACCAAGAAAAAGAAATGTGGAATGCATACTTTATTTTGGCAGAGACGCGTATTAGGCAACTTATACTTTATAGCTAAAGCATGTCCAAAAGTAGATTTAACCATATGAGTAGTTTTTTCAAAGTATTTGGTAGGCACAAGACCTTCCTGAATACAACTCACATCGGTTCCACTGTCAATCATAGCAATATCAGTTATAGAAAAAGCATTATCAATCCATATAGTGCATTTAACATACCATTTTTGAACTGTAACAATCTGCATCATTCCTAAAAACATATTTTATGTAGGATCAATATTAATAGGTTTTGCAAGAGTATTTTCTTCAACAATATTTTTACCTTTGTTAGTAGTAGACTCAATCTGAGTAAGAAGGTGATCACAAATAACCTGATTTTGTTTAAGATATTTAATCTCTTGCTTTAATTGTTCAATTTCTCCTTTTAAATCATCAAAAGAAGTATCACGAACAACAACATCTTTTCTAGGAAGTCTATCATTGACTTCAGATAAAGAGTAAGGAGCAGAATATTCAAATTTATTTTTTGATTTTTCAACAATATTAGATGAACTAGCCTTATTATTAGCAAGCTGAATAATTTTTTTCAGGCAACGTGTTATCAGTAACTTCTTTTAAAAGTTCTATCACATTATCAGAAGTAATGGTATTAATATTCATATCTTTAAATTGAGATTGTAATTTATAAAATTCATCATTTTCACAAGAGCAAATATCACCTCTACATTTACAAGCCTATATAGTCGCTGACTAAGTATTACCAAATGTTTCAAGTTTATCAGTTTCGGAATCTGATTCAGAATAATCATTATCATCATAATCTTACTCAGAACTAGAGGTGTACAAGAAACTACAAATCTTATCGTGCAAATCTTCCTCTAACTCTAGAATTTTAAGCTTTTCAAGCCTACAATTTGGTGCTATATGCCCAAATTTCCCACATTTATAGCACTTAATCTTTGCACACCTAGACCTATACTTTGTAAATCTATTCGATTTACGATGAGTTTTTCGTTCTTCTTGTTCTTCCGTAGATCTTCGTCTAGACCCTTTTATTCTATAAGGTTTATCGGGATTGGAGTCTCTAGAATCTCTATGTTTGGTCTGCTTACCTAAATCTGGTAAACCAAATTGGGTGCAGAAGTCTCCTAACTGAGATCTTTCTCTAAGCTTATCGATCTTAAGCTGCCTAGAGAGCTTTAATTCATTGCACAAATTAATACCTTCTTGAGTGCAAGCTCCTATAAGCTTTCCATAAGTATAAGTGTTATAAGGAATAGCCCCTTGAGGATTTCGTAGAGTTTTCTTAACTCTTTATGCAAATAATGGAGGTAAGCCATCTATAAACTTGGCTTTCCAGTGCTCAAGACCGTTCTCTGGTAGTTCCATTACTCGACTTAGATAAGTATCTTTATACCATCGGAATTCTCCTAAATGTCTACATCGAAGATAATTTAGCAAAGAATGAACAGTCTCATATTGTTAGTAAATCTGCTATTAAAATATTCGAGAATAGTCAAGACTAAGGTATAAACTGCGTCTTCTCTATTTTTTACTAAGGCAAATCCTAAGTTATCAACACCTTCATTAGCAGCCCTAGCATTAATTACGGTTGCTTTTGGCTCAGTACTCATATAATTATCCCACCAGCCTCTAAGTTGGCCAGTAAATCCTGCAATAATCATCTTATAAATACTGATGTCAGTGTTATTAACACTTTTGCAAATAGTAGCATATATAAGCATTCTATGCACAAGAATAGTCAACTGTCTATCAGCAGACCATCAAGATTCCATCCATAAATCTCAAACTCACTATGAGAGGTATTGGTCTGATTCTAGTCGCGTTCCTCGATAAGCACATCTTGAGGAGTTGGTTTGGGATAGTAATAAGTTTGCACACTAGACATGAGCAAAAGTAGTATTACCACTATTCTTCTTGGGATAACCTCGAAGTTTATTAATTTCTAAATCAACCTAATTTTTAAAATCAAAAGTAGATTCCATAGCATCTGCAAAATCTTCAGATAAATCAAGAGGTTTAGCTCCGAGATCAGAAAACTTTTTATCAAGAAGTTTTTCTAAATCATAAAGGGGTTTAAAAACAAAGTCCTAAATCTCAGGAGGTCTTTGCACGTGAGTAGAAAGTTCAGAAAGTTGTTTTGAAGTAGAAGCTTGTTCCGAAGGTTTCAAATCATTTTTAATCTGGATAATTAGCCCAGTTAATTCATCTATTTTTTTTTATCAAGAGAACTAATATGCTCGCCAATAACTTTAACATAAAGTCCTAAATAGTTATTTTGAGAGATGAGATTATTAATCTCATTGATACTTACTACAACCACATCGTTTTCAACAAATTTTTGAAAAGTAGTGAAAGTAATACCTGTATTATTAGGCAAAATAAACGGTGCCTGAGGTGGATATATAGCTTTGATAATATTACCTGATTCATCTTTGTAAGATCACTCAAGAACGTTGATGAATAAAGGTAGATAAGTGGTTATAAACCAAGGTACACAAAACATAATATGATTATGTAGAGCACAAGTCTCATAAAATTCTTGAGATATATTATTTAGGTCATCAGCACTATAAGTGTCAAAAAACCAAAGTTTAAATTGGTTCCATTTATCACTAGCAAACTCATTTTGAATGTACTTTCTTGCCAGTGAACTTGGGCTAAAATCAATTTGATGTGCATTCATCATTAAGTATCATTTAGATTAAAATCCATTGCGGATGTAGAAGGAATATCCTTATTAGAAATATCAGATGATTTATCATTAGCTTGAACAATATTCAAACGAGGATCAATTTTTATCCTATTCTTATCAGAAATAACAGAGGATAAAGTATGCAAAGAAGCTGCATGATTACGAGAAGGACCATACATTGGTTCAATAGGTGAAATATGCTGAATAGCAAGTCTTCTATCAGAAAATGAATGTCTATTATAAGGAACACTTTTCTCATCTAACTAAATGCATATCTTACCATCCGAATTTTGCGTAATATGAGAATAATCTGAATTAGTGATAGCATCAATCATTTGTTTAGGATGTATAACAGAATCCAAAGTCCAAGTAGTAGGAAAATTAATTTTTTCCCATTTAATAGGTCTTCTAGTAGTGACTTTAGACTTAGCGAAATTAGTTTTCACTAAAATAGTCTGATCATATGTATCATATAACTTGCATCTAGGATTTAAAGTAGCAAGTAATTTAAAGCATGGTTAGCTATCTATTGTGAAATCATTGTAATGCGTGCACATCATTTTGGTTATCCAAACATTGCTTAAAAGTCTACGAACTTTTGCTATACACTATGAGATTTTATGTCTCCTTGAGTTTTCACATAGTGGGACTGATTCATAGTGAGTTTACCAAATCACTTTTTGGGTCTGCAAATTGCAATGAAAATTCAGAATTTTGAACTTTATAGCATGACTAACTATCTTGTATATAGATCAATGTAAATTCTACTTTAATTCCAATATAGACATTATGCTATTGAAAGTACAACGAGAGAATGTTCTCAACTCTTTGTGAATGAGGGTAATTTTGTTCACTTGTTCACCTTTGAACCTCTACTTTTTTTCACTTAAAATTCAATGTTTCCAGTAATACATATATTTTTATCCACTTGATTTTGCTATACCACTTTTAATTACTTCATTAGTTCCTAGTTCTGTATTTCTCTTTTATGTTTCATGTACAATCGGATGGTTGGAGTTTCTACTTTGGAACTCATTATTGGCCTAAAATATTACGTCAACAACAATTAGGATCACCGCAATGCTTGTGAGTCTCATAAATAGGAGTCTAATGTTTCTTAGCCTTCCTTTTTTACGATTTTGACTTTTGTTGTTTTGATATGTTGGCTAACCTTACTTACAAGTTTTTGATATATTGTTTGTGTTTTATTTTGAAGTTTATTTTACGTGAGCTAATAGTATTTGTTTATGGATTTAGTTGAAATACTTTTTGAAAAAATGATACAAAAAATATTTTCTTAAAAATGAGTTAGTATTTTACTTATAACATTCTTTTAGGCCTTTTTAGTTGGAAGGAGGGGGCTTATAGTTTAAAAGTTTTCCAAATGAAGTTTCAAAAGGGTTAAAATAATATTCATTTAGGCCTACTCATCGCTTAGGACCTCCAAATAAATTCAAAATTAATTTAAAGGCTATATAATTACCTTTAGAAATTACTTATGGCTGAAATATTTACCTTTAGACATATATTTTAGAAAATAAGTAAGTGAAGTAAGATCATGTATTTAACAAAATAAATATAACTATAGAATAAAGTCCCAATAGTTACTATTATTACTATCTCTATTTTACTATTATAACTATCTTTATTTTATTTTTTGAATCAAATATTTCTCAAATATACTTAATTTATTAACATGATTATTTCCAAGATTTTAGATATGTCAACATGTTCAAATACCAGGTACATACATATATATGTCATACATATAAAGGTATATATTGTATACTTTTTCTCTACACAACCTATTATTATCTACTATCTCTTTTACTAATATTATTTATTTATTTATAATTTATAAGTCTCTACACTTAAATATACATATTACTTTACTACATATAATCTATCGTCAATTTGTCTATACATGTAAATAAATAATAAGTGTTCATATGTTTTAAACAACTTACATATACATACTACACTTTATAATAAACATATTTAAGACCACAAACTTTTATATAATATTTTAATATTTAGTATCATTATTATTTATTTCATTAAACTTCATTTTTCACACATACTACTCTATATATTTAAACTCGATTATAAAGTTATTTTATTTTTGCGTCTTAATTCTATATATAAATAAAAAAACAAAATTTTACATCCTTTAAATTCAACATTTATAGATTTAGGTTAAGTTCAAATAAGACACATCTATTTTGTTTACATATAAATTTATCATACATTTAAGTACATTTATTTATTTATTTTTACTATATGATAAAAATATTGCTATTAATTTTATTTAATAGACATAATATGTCGTACCTTGTATTTTACTCTTTTCTTAAACTAATAAAGTTTACTTACCATTGATTTTAAAGCAAATAAATAAACAAGTTTTCCTACATATATTTTCCTAAATTTAGTTTAAGATTATCTTTGGATAGGCTCTGAGGGATGTTTAATATTTTCCCCTCGAGTAAACAAAACCTTTACTCATAATCTCACTGGTTTCGCAAATCAAAACAGCATTTACATTTACATATAAAAATGATTTTCCTA
This sequence comes from Solanum gracilifrons, assembly GCA_029582605.1. NCBI lineage: Eukaryota > Viridiplantae > Streptophyta > Magnoliopsida > Solanales > Solanaceae > Solanum > Solanum gracilifrons. Next base: position 8,691 of record JAJOOH010072874.1, read on the forward strand.
ATATTTTCCTTAAAATTTGGGTGGTGACTCTAAAATTAACACAAAACATTTTTTTTCAAAAATCAGAGTGTCAGCCATATTATGTTTTGAACTGTTTCGGCTAGTTCGAAATAGGGGTGCGACAGCTTGGTGACTCCACTGGGGACTTACTTAGGTTTTAACCTTAGAAAACTCAACTTAGGAAAAACTTTATGATTACGTGTTTATTTTCATCTTATTATTTGATATATTGCTTTAATTGAAAGGTCGCAAGTTGAATCCAAATTTGTGTTCCTTATTTGTTTTAAAACACTACTTGTTACTGATTTCCCTACACTATCATTTGCACATTCTATCGAGTCTTTGGTCGTACGCAAACACACATTGAACACGCGAGGGGTGTTCCTGCACTTCTTCGTAACTCTCTTTGGATTCCTTAGTTTCCGAGTTTGTGCAATTAAGATAGTGCACCTTCTCGCAATTACTCAGTCCCTCATCTACGAAAAAATCCTACTCTAAAAATAGCTCATGTTGCATAGACTTAGGCAAGAAAATACAAGGTATTGTGATTGCATTCAGGAAACCGCCCAAATGTCAATGAATTTCTTATTTAAAATTCGACGACATACACTTTGTGTGAAGTTGATATAAATTATCCAAAATAAAACACTTTACGGATTTGGAGAAAATAAACTCATCATACCCTTTACCCTTTCTTTCAGATGCAAATCAACTAAAACCTTCCTAATATCAGGATGATGACTGAGGTCCCCCAAACTCTAAAAGAGTGGTGGGAAAACATCCGAATAGCATACGGAAAAGAGATTATGCCATACTTGGTCATTAACTGATCTACTAACTGTGGAGGCAAATAAGTCACTCATTACTCTAATGATTGAATTTTGGCAACCAGCAACACTGACTTTCCAGTTCGCAGATTTTGAAATCACACCAACAGTGGAAGAGATAAGTCAAATTGCAGATTTACCGTTGGTTGGCAAGGCACCCTTGGCCCCACACACTACATCGGGAATCGATTCTCTCTAGTTTTTGGGTTTGAGGGTAGGCCCATGTTTGCGAAGAGCTGATAAGGGATGGGTCAAGTTGGATTATTTGTTTAAAAGGTTCGGTCATAGAGATTGCTATGATAGGTTCCAACAAGAATTCTTCATCTCTAGAGTTGGTTGGGAAAGGCATAGGGCTATATTTTTCGTGATGGCCTTTTTGGGTATTATAATCTTCCCAAAAAAAAAAGAGGTTGTGTCGACATCAACTTACTTCCTATGGTCATCTTCATGTTTAGGGTACCTGTTAGAGTGAACATTGTACCCATGATCATGGTAGAAATATTTTGATCATTATCCCTCTGCTCTAGATGATATAATCTCTTTAAGGGAAGTAACCTATTGCTATAGATTTGTGCGTTGGAATACTTCTATCAAAGAAAAGCAGAAAATGGCAGTGAAGCAGACTTACACAACAAAATCAGGAGCCATGCGATGATATTGAGCACGTGGGATGCCCTAAATAATGAAGAAGGTTGTCGTCTTTTCCTGACCCATCTCACAGGGAACCGTATTCAATGGCGACTAACATGGGTCCATGACCGAGCTTTGTTGAGAGCTAACCAGGCCTATTTCATTGAGTTAATTGGGTTGCAAGGCTTCAAGCCTTACGCACCTCTAAGAGTCCTCTGGTAGTTTGGGATTACCCAAGGCGTTCCTCAATGGTCAAATATGGCATTGATAGAAGTCGATTATGAAGGAAGAATCTCGATCGAAAGGATTTCTGCTTTGGTACAAAGATGATGCGGTATTCTTGACTCAGACATGGAGGTTGAGTCCTGGTCGCTAGACCTAGCTATGAGAAAATTGTGGTGTTCACAGACACTCAAAGATCAAATCAAATTGGCACGAAGTTATTGAACCTCATGCAGCACATCACTACAACCATGTATCATCAGGTAACCCTATAGTTTGTGGAACATCTCATACAGTTGATGATGAACCAAATGAAGAGATGGAGGAAGACCTAGGAGAGGATCCTAGAGAGCCAACTGAGGAGATAGAAGGGGATTCAGAAGGATATTTAGAGCATAACCCTAACTTTTTCTTTGCTTTCTTTTCTTTTTCATCATTTATCCATACAAGTACATGGATTTGTGTCAACTTGCAAAATGGCTGACTCACGATACAACCTCCGATCCAAAGGAAAGATAACTGATAAAGACGAGAACGTTGTTGCAAACATAATGATACCTATTAAGAACCTTGAAGGTTCTCGAAACATCTCAGACATCCAAAATGAAGAGAAAATGGCTTGCATGGAGTAAGAACTCGAGATCTTGAGGGAAGAATTACACCAAGTGCGAGAGTTGGCCAAACTGTCGGCTACCACTGTCCGTACTTTCAAGACGCCTATCAACTTCACAAAGGTTGACTTGCCTTCTGCAGACTTACCAAATCAGCCATAACAAACTCAACACGTTCCCGCATACGGTCGAGTTAAACCAGCTTCTCCAACCGCAGTCAGGACAATTCCTAACCTCTCTAATCGTGACACTACGGTACCTACAATGCAGGAAATACTTGGGGAACATATCGCCGCTCCCTATGAGTCACATGTTCCACCTGTATATGCCGTTGGAGCTCCTACCTTCACAACGCTAGTTGTGGTTAATATCCCGTACGAAGTCAATCAATATGCAGAAATGGAGAAAGATGCCTAACTGAAAGAAGATGCATCGATAAATGCCCAATTTCATGGTTTCAAAAAAGCGTTGAAAAGCTTACAAGTCACTAGAGGAACAGAGAGTCTAAATCATGATGACATGTACATCCACTCAGACATTGGAGAACTGAAGCCGCAACGGTGCAACCACCACTAGATGAGAGTGAGATCTTAAAGTACTTATTCGAGCTTAAGAAGGTGTCTACTTTGACAAGATGATGTCAATAATGGGCTAGAAGTTCGCAGAATTGGTCAAGATGGGGGATTTTATAGATGAGGGTGTTAAATGTGGAAAGATTCAGTCTATGGTCGCATTGCAAGCTACAAGTAGGGCTATACAATCGGGCTCCATTAGCAGCATCAAAAGGAAAATGGAGGATGTTTCAGATGTCACTTACTAACAAGAAGGACCGTCCCACCGATACTCCAACAATCCCAAGATTGTTGCACAGACTTCATACATCCCATACCAAGTATATAATACCCAACCCCACTATAATCCATCCCGAGCACCAGCATACCAAAATCCACTAAGACCAATCCACCAAAATAAACTAACATATGCACCGAGGTCACGTTCGAATCTCAAAGCTAGAAATGCTCGCGTTTACACACCTATTGCCGAACCTTATGCCCAATTGTCTGAAAGGTTGAGGACAACAAGAGTGTTGCAACCAGTTGAAGGAAAACTTCCCCATCCAATCCCTCATAACTTCGATGGAAACAAGTGATGCGCTTACCACTCAAAAATTCAACGACATGATATAGAAAATTGTTACGATTTGAAGAACTAAATTGAGTCTTTGATTAAGAGAGGAGTAATCTAATGCAATCTAGCACCTCCCAATATAAACAACAATCCCTTGCCAAACCATGAGAATCGGTAGTTCAACATGGTTACTCTAGATGACCAATATGAAGGTCCCGACTACCCAAACATAGATGAAGCAGATGTCATGACATCTTCGGTGCAACCTGTTATGGCTGTTCAACTAAGGGAACCTCTGACTGTCCAAGCATATCTCCCAAGAGTTGTAGTGACCACTCTAATAGCTGGAAAGCCTGAGTATGACACCAAAGCATTCCCATGGGACTATCGAGTAGGCACCAAGGGGAAAATGATCGACATTGCCATGGCACAAGGAATGACTAGGTCGGGAAGGTGTTATTCCCCAAAGGACCTAAATCAAAGAGTTCTTGGAAAAGAACAGAATCCAGAGAAGAATTTTAAAAATGCTGAAGCCGCAGAGTTTTGAAAGAAGATGCAATCTAAAGACTATTTAGTCGAAGAGCAACTGAAGAAGACGCCAGGCCACATATCCATTTGGTGTCTGCTTATGAGTTCTGAAGCTCATAGGAATGCTTTGATAGAGGTGTTAAGTGGAGTAAACAATCCAAAGGAGACCACAACTGAAACCTTAGCTTCAAAGATTGGGAGAATAGTGGAAGCTAACAAGAATTATTTCCATGATGATGAGTTGCCCGCAGAAGTGGTTGGGCGTAACAAAGCGCATCACATCGCAATCAAATATTGTGATAAGATTGTGACTCAATTTTTAATTGATGGTGGTTCTGGATTCAACATATGTCCTTTCACCACTTTGAGAGATTTAGGCGTTAATATAGGAGAGATAAGGGAAATTAGTGTGAAAGTTAGAAGTTTTGATGGAGCATAGAGAAGTGTCAATGAAGAGATCTATCTCACATTGCATGTGGGACAGGTTGAATTCCCCATTCAGTTTCAAGTGATGGATGTATCATTCTAATATAACCTGTTGTTGGGGAGACCACGAGTTCACATGGCAAGAGTGGTTCCTTCCACTCTTCATCAGTGTATAAAATTTGAGTGGGGTTGCACAGAAGTTACCATCCATGAGGAGCTCAGTTGCCCCATTCATTTTGTTTATTCTATCACAGTTAAAAACGAGTTAGATAGAGCCACTTTTCAGACTTTGCAAATCATGCAAGCTGTAAGGGTCAATGAGGAAGCATAGCCAGATGATACAAAATTGTCAAGTGCAGCAAAAATGGTTGCACCAGAGATGTTGAAGTATGGGTATCAGCCTAAGAGTGGACTTGGACCAAAGTCCAATGGCATGGATGAGCCAATCCAGCTAAAGCATCAGAGAGGCACCAACAGACTCGGATATGAGCCTGTCTTGGAAAGAGTCCACCGAGGGGAAAGCGATACAATATTCGTACCAGAACAAGCTTTGATTCCAGATCAAATTGGCATTTATGATATCGTATAAGGATTAGAAAATCTGTTCGTGGCCATGGCTGGAGAAGAGGAAGAGATAAATCTCAGCAAATTGACCAATCGTGATGCCAAACCTAGAAAAATCTTGTAGAAGTGGACCATCAGGCCGTCCCTGTTTCAATCAGAGTCCTGGTAGTGTGGAAGAGTAGTTTTAATTTTAAAATTCGCATGATCAAATTCAGGCTTGAATCATGCCTAATCGTTTGTTGCTTGCCTCTTCTAAAAGCTAGAATGCCTTGAAATAAAAAGTCTTTGCTTTTTTTTTTTTCTAAAAAAAATTAAAATTCCTCATTCTTTTAAATATTTGTTTATTTTTACTCACCTTTTGAACTTTTCATCACTTATATTAATAAAAATCCTCATTCAATGGTTATGACATGTAACGAATTCAACGAGCAAGGTGCAAGTGATGAACAAGATCACGAAGAGTACGATGAAAGCATGATGCCTGAAAATCTACCACATGAGATCAAACATGTTGAAAGTTAGAAGAAACCTAATATGGATGAAACAGAGGTTGCCAACTTAGGAGATGAGGAGCTCGTGAAGAAAACATGAGTCAACATACATTTGGACGCTAAAAGAAAGCGAGAGTTAATAGAGTTACTTACGCAATACGTTGACATATTTGCTTGGTCTAATGATGACATGCTAGGATTAAGCAATGATATTGTCTCGCACAAACTACCAACTGATCCCACTTGTCTACCAGTTAAACAAAAGACATGAAAAATCAAGCCAGATTTGAGTTTGAGGATTAAGGAGCAGCAATCTTAGCAGAAATGTACGGTAGAGTGAGCACAAACCAAATTAATTTAGATGTAATAATCTAGAAGTACTACATCTGATGACCTCAAGATTAGCACTTATTTTTGGTACTTTTGCATATTTAATGTAACAGAACTATATCTAGACTTGACTTCCCACGGTGGGCTAATAGGCAACCCACATCAGATCCGGTCTCCCTTAAGAACCTAAAATAATCATTTCCATGTATTTAGAACTACGCTCGACCTGAATTCCCTCGGTGGGATACGTAGGCAATCCTTATTGGATTCGGTCCTTTGCATTTCATATTTTTCACTTTCCTATTGTAATCTGAACTACGCCCTGACCTGATTCCGCTTGGATATGTAGGCAGCTTGAGTCAGGCCCGGTCATTGCATTACATGTTTCTTACTTTTAATTTCATATTTTTCACTTTCCTATTATATTTTAACTACCTCCAAACCTGATTCCGCTTGGACATGTAGGTAGCCTGAGTCAGGCCCGGTCATTGCATTTCATATTTTTCACTTTCCTATTGTATCAAACTATGTGTTGACCTGATTCCTCTTGGATATGTAGCTAGCCTGAGTCAGTCCCAATCATTGCATTACATGTTCTTACATTTCATTTCATATTTTTCACATTCCTATTGTATTTGAACTACGTCCTGACCTTATTCCGCTTGGATACTTAGGTAGCCTGACTCTGGCTCGGTCATTGCATTTCATATTTTCCACTTTCCTATTATAATCGAACTACGTTACGATCTGATTCCATTTGGATACGTGGGCAGCTTGAGTCAAGCTTGGTCAATGCATTACATCCTTCTATTTCTTCCACTTGTATTCGAACTACGTTATGATTTGATTCCTATTTTGGGGATACCTAGGCAGTCTGAGTCAGGCTCGATCAATGCTTTGCAGAATTTCCATATTTTTTACTCTTAGGAAACACTTCCTCATACTTAGCGTAACCTCACAATATAAAGAATATCGATCGTCACAGTGGTTGCAAAAAGAGATAGGGAAGGTTCATCAGAAGGGTAAAAGCTACAGGAAGACTGTGTTGGATATAGTCGAGAAAATGGAAAGCTCGATGAACTTCGGAACATGTCATAATCTAAAACTGATGGAGAATTATTATTATATATATATACACCTAATATACACATAATATACTTATTTTCTATTAAAACAAGCCAGTTATTTTGAAAAATATTTTTGTACACTTCCACCTACCTAGTCTCTAGATTAAGAAACTACATACAGGCTAAGAAGATGTCAAATGATTCTAGTGACGAGGCTTCAGTACGTAAGTCGATACAAATCAACTCCCCCTCCCAAACTAAAACTTTTCTTTGAGTGCAGTAACACAGGAATCAAGAAAATAACATCAAGTCTTGGGGAATGATCAGAAATGCCATTCGACTTCTCACAATCATGAGCTAAAATACTCATTCCTTACTTTATTTCCCGGAAGTACTTCAACTTGCATCTTATGTCAAAGAATATTTCATTTAATTTTTTTTCAGGTACGCTCAAGATCCGGATCAAATGTTAAAGAAAAGAGGATCCTCGTATGAAAATAGGATAGTTAGCTTTCTTTCAAAATAACTCCACCAACTGTAGCTTGTAATCTAACCTCATCAACAACTCCACCAATCGGAGACCATCGTCTAACAGCGTCGAACTCCACAAGCCTGGGTTGTAAGAAAATGTCACTCAAACTCCACCAATTGGAGGATGTACATAGTAAACATCGGCAAAACACAACAAACATCGGCCAAACTCTACCAATTGGAGATAAAACACAGCAAACATCGTCAAAATCCACCAATCGGAGGTTGTACATAGAAAACATCGTCAAAGTCCACCAAACGAAGGCTGTATATAGAAAGTGTAACTCAAACTCTGCCAACCAGAGGCTGTACATAGCAAATATCGTCAAACTCTACCAACCGGAGGCTGTACATAGCAAACTTCATCAAACTCCGCCAACCGGAGGCTGTACATAGCAAACGGTGACCGAACTCCGCCAATCAGAGCCTGTTTATAAGCAACAGAAGCAACACTCCTTCAATCGGAGACTAACATCGTAGCGATGTCATTGAAGCTCCACCGACCGGGGGAATGCAAGCATAGCGACACTGTCATATGCAAACAATCAAGTGTTACATTACAAGTTTTACATAGTCGGATACATGCCTTTACATTACAGCAACCCCGCCAGCTAGAGGCTTTACATTACAAGCTTTACACAACCAGGTTTTTATATTACAATAGCCCCGCCAGCCAGAGGCTTTACATTACAAGCTTTACACATCAAGGTTTTTATATTACAACAGCCCTGCCATCCGGAGGCTTTACACATACAAGTTTTTACATTAAAATAGCCCTGCCAGCCGGAGGCTTTACATTACAAGATTTACACAGCCAAATACAACCTTTTACATTATAGCAGCCGCCAGTTGAGGACCTCTACATTACAAGTTACTTTACCTACATCACATTCACAATACAAAAAGAGACATCAACATTCGTTTGGACATCTACACTTTACATTACTATTTCGATTTATAATTATTTGAACCACAATAGGTACTTTTCACCCTTTAATATGTTTTGCAGGACAATGCATTACAACGAGGAACTCCCTCTGAGCTGCTAACTAGGGCACATTAGTGCAATGTCAAGCATCACTAGCTACGTCTAGGATTAACTTTCAAAACTCAAATTGACTCGATTTTTAGAAGTTTAGATTTAAATCTTACTTATAGCTCTCTCAGGTCTCAGTTCATTATAACTCGACATTGAGGCAGGTTTTTTTGAAAATTCATCTCTACACCATAGGTCATCAGTAGAAATTGATGTAGAGCATTTCTCGTTCAAGTTTCTTATGAACTATGTCTCATCCCTCTATTCGCGCTAATCTCTTCATATTTCACCACCAAAAAATTTCAATATTACCATAATTCGATACTGGGCAAATTTTTCATAAAAATTTCTATGTTCCTACACTCTCTAACTACATGTGGCCTGATTTCTCATGAAACCTGAGATATATAGGCAGCTCAGAAGCCAGAGTTCGGCCATAACTCCATAAACATTCTTGCCAAGTCATTGCTCAAAGTGTTTTTTGGTGCGTCGCCTAAAATTGTATTGTGTCAACATTTCTTTGTCCACGTCTTATTTACTCTCTTCCATGGACAGAGAAAGGGGCAAGCTGTTGACACTCAATTTTGACTCTCCACATTTAACTAAAGTTTTAATAATAATAATAATAATAATAGTAATAGTAGTAGTAGTAGTAGTAGTAGTAGTAGTAGTAGTAGTAGTATTAGTTGTAGTAGTAGTAGCAGTAGTAGGAGTAGTAGTAGTAGTAGTAATAATAATAATAAATAATATGTGTTATGAGATTTTTTATTGGAATACGAAAATATTTTTAATTATTTATTTTATTTGATAAATTTATCTCATATATATTATATCTTATGAAAATTAAATATATTCTATAAATATTACTACTCATTTCTTATTTTTAAATTTTTACGTCATATAAATATTGTTCTTAAGAGTTAACTCGATTTTTCTAATTAAATATAATTAATATTGTTACAATAAACATTTTTCGACATTTTTTGAAATATAGGAAAAAGTTTAATTAATTAATGAGTTACTAATTTATATTAATTTTATTTTAAGAGTGACTAATTTTTTCCAATAAGCTAATCTTGCAAAATAATTATTTTAAATTTAATAAATTATGACTATTTAATAAAGAAGAGGTAATAATTTAAATGAATTTAATTAGACCAATTTTGGCAATCCAAGTTTCCTTAAGCCGGCCAATTCGTGTATGCCACGTAGGCGAGCACATGGATTGTGTTTCTTTAGATTCAATCTCAACCCTACAATCTAATCCAACGGCCTTAATTAATCCATCCATTAACTATTATATATATATATATATAT
>JAJOOH010072876.1:0-13070 GCA_029582605.1 Solanum gracilifrons
AACATTGACATATTAGGCATATTATAGAACATAACCAACATATAAGACATTAACCACATTATAGACATACTCAACACTTTCACCAAGTAACTCATTTCATCATCCAAGGACCCTCATCTAAAATTACCCTAAGACAGAGTTGAGTGAGAAATGAACTGGCCGCCCATACAACCTTTTCATACACACCTAAGTGTTCCTCAAGACTACTATAGACAAGAACCATCACAGTTCAAGGTAACATACTAAGTAACTCACTTCATTAACATAAGCTATTCATTCAACAAATCATTTAGACAATAAGTCAACACTCTTCTTTAAAGTCATTTAGGACACGTTCATGCATTTAGGGGACTTCACAATTTAGTCATATAGAATTAGGGTTAGCACCTTCAAAGCCTACTCGTGCCATGTGTAGATAGCATCCCATACTACTACCTACACATTGTAGAACCCATCAATTAACTAGAGTTCACACTAAGGGTATTAAGTTTTACGTTTGAAGATCCAAGTGTCAAGAATGCTCATAGCACAAATTTTCAAGAGATTCACTAACAAGGCTCGCCCAATATGTACATCATGTCTTCGCACCAAGCACAAGCAAGTATCAAGAAGGGCCGGCGCCCTGTATCAAGAAGGGTCAAAGCCCAATAATCAAGAGAACCAAGAACCATATTAAAAATGGCTTCATAGTTCGTACTTAAATTGGACAACTTCCATTCTTAAGACGGACTAAAAATCTAGAGTCAAGATGGCAAATGATCCGAATCAAGAGGCATGCCAATAGTGACAAAGTCACAACCCCAAGAAAGACAAGGTCCCAACAAAAGTGCCAAGGGATCAAACAATCCGTACAAGTGGGCTAGTTACACAAGCATCTTTAACGTCTTAAAGGATACCAATACGACAATGCAAAGTGACAAGAGGTAACCAAGGTACCAAGATCAACTTTCAAATATTCCAGCAGTTAAAAGAGTGCAAGTACAAGTTTATACATAAACCTCAGTACTTTAACAAAGAAACAGTCCACACAACTTTGCGAGTTCAGACTATAGACCAACCAACGTTTCAAGGTCCTCAACTTGTTCACGAGTATATACAACCTTAAAAATACAATTACATAACTTCTTTAACTTCTATTAGATCAGTAATGTTGACGTAAAACAGTATCATCATCACAAGTAAGCCTAACATGTACAAATACAACTATGCTCCCAAAACAGTGAATCTGTCCAGCTTGGTACCTCAATTCGCAAGTTAGATTTGGAAAGGAAAACGGCAAAACTAGACTTTATAACCTTCATGAAAGATGTAACTACATCTCTTATGGTTGCAAACAAACAAGAATCACCACAAAATACATTTTGTACAAAAAGATATATTCAAAACACTAACAGCTGATCATACAGGATTTCAATTTCCGAAATCTGGGCAGAACTTGCCCTATGTTGCGTCCCATATTTTGTATCCCTAACAGTTAAATTAGAGTTTTATATAAACATAAGAGTTGTAGGTATAAGAGTTAGCTTTCCAAATCATTTTTATTCATTGTAAACGAAGTTTTAGAGAACGCGATATGCATAAATTACTAAACACTACCCAACTAAGAAACAGATTTCATCACTTACATGTGAAAGGAATGCCATTGCCAATCGATTTATATTCAACATAGCTTTTCATTTATCAAGAAGAGCACCTAAGTCTACCAAGTCAAGAGATGACATTCAACAATATAAGGCACTTCACAATCCGTCATCTTTATTCATAAGTGTTAATAGAGAACATGCTTTCAATCACAACACCCTTGCATTTACAACATAATTACCTTTACTTTATTAGAATCTCATTCAACTCCTTCGCATCACATTCACAACACAATATCATGGTAACACTCAATTATTTATATAGTGCCTTAAGGCCATGATCATAATACATTCTATAAGTAAACACCTCCACCATAGGTGGATCGCACATCAATCTATCACAATCCTAAATCAACTTACATTAACAATGAAGTTAGGTCAACTTACCATTCTCCAAAGCCATAATCACCTTTACTAAATTCTACCACAATTCACCATAAGATAGATGTAGATAACAATAGAAACCAATAAAACAATTCAATCTAAACATAATTCAATAATCATCATGAAGATTAATTCACAAAATGCCCATTCAAGGCTATGAACCCAATTACTCAATTCACTAACAATTCTACACAATTAGATACAGTTAATGGCATAAATCAACACCCCACAACAATCTCAACAGAATTCTATTATCATCGAATCAAAATCAATATACCCACTTTATGGTGAAATTTAGGAAACTTGGAAAGACATGTTTTCATGGAATTTTATTTCTTAAAAACCATCAACAAACATCAATAATAACATAAATCATCATTAAAAATCATTTAATGCAATAACCCATGCTTAGAATCGAAATTTGGGTTTTTGTGTTTTTGGAAGAACTTTGAAATCATTTAGATTGAGCTCCTTGAAAGGAAGAATAATCAAGGATAAAGGATCCCCATACCTTAACCTTCATGAATCCCGCGAATTTTGAGAAGAAAACACTTGAAACCTTCAACCCTAGCTTGATTTTGGACCTTGTTCTTTAATGGAGTTCTAGAGAGAACTTTTAGGAGAGAAGGTCTTTGTTTTTGAGAAATATGAAGAATGAATTCTAAAATATCATTTTAAATGTTTTAATACCTTTTAAAAAAAAAAACCTTAACCAAACATCTTGACCACACGAAATACCATCAACACTCAAGACCATCACAAACGAACCCACGTTAGGCTCTAGTTACTCTAGTTTGTTTTTAGGGTCGTTACACATACTTTTATACCATGAGTCATGGTTCAACTCGTGGTTGCCTGAGTGGATTTTGTAACTCTATGAACCTCTTTATAGCTCGAAAATATGGGTTGTACTATCAAACCACGATCTATACTATAATTATTCAGAGAACTTGGGTTGATTTATGTCATGCCCCGAGCCTACACCCTGGGCTAGACTGGCACTCGAGAACCATTGCTAGCTCCAAGCGAACTCTTGGCCTGCCTTACTTACTCAGCAAAAGACTTTACTCAAGATAAATATATCTTTAAAGAATAACTGAACTGCTCAATAAATAACTTAGAATGTAACAAATAACATTCATTTTCAAAGTGACAACTCAAGTCTCAACTTAACTGAAAAGGGAAAGTAAAGACTTATGAACTAACATCAATTAACTCTGTCTATGAAGCCTCTAAAGAACTGAGATGGAGGTTAGGACAATACCCACGACGTCCTAATGAACTAAAATACTGAAAGCATTAAAAAGGATCCTCCAAAAAGCTAGGAGGCTCACCAACTGACTCTGAGTGCTCAAATGGATCAACGATGCGTTGGATGCTGACCCGGGTTACCTGTGTCTATATCATAAAATGATGCAGGCCAACTGGCATCATTACATTGAATGTACGAGTATGCGAGTTGGAATACTAAACATAACATAGGCTTGAAAAGAATCTGAAAGAAATACTTACCTTGACTTTACTCAACTCATGAATAACTTAACTCAATATAAAGCAATAAAACGCATGCAATATATAAGAAAGATTTTTAAAGCAGTAGAAAGCAACTCAGTTCGTTAAAGAAATGCAATAACAAACACAACTTTACTCATATAATAAAGTAATATAATTTCTGTTGGAGTTTCTCTAATCGACAACCACCACTATGAGCCTAAGTGGTGATACATCGTCTTGCCCACACTGCCAGAACTGTCCTATACTTTGCCGTCATATAGAACTCTTAACTAAGTGGATCTACTAGTCAATGCTTAAAAGAACTTAAGGATTCATCTAAAAAGGTATGATCCTTTACTACCCATGATGGCTACATGGTTTATGAATACGTGATTTATCTGAACTCAAACTCGTCCCCATATCGGTGCTCAATACTACTCCCAAAATATTTAGCTCATATGTTTAAAAACATAAATTCTTTCTTTGGTTTGTGATAATTACTCAAAACTTAGCTTAAAATCTCTCTTGGAATTGATGTTTCCTTTCTTGCTCAAATGTGAAAACATTTACTCTTTAACTGAAAACTAGCTCAAAGGCTCTTTTGGAAATCAATGTTTCCTTTCTTCTTTAAATGTGAAAACATTTACTCTTTAACTGAAAACTAGCTCAAAGGATCTTTTGGAAATCAAGGTTTCCTTTATTCTTTAAATGTGAAAATATTTTACTCTTTGGGAAAACATAGTCTCGATATACTCTTTTGAAGAAATGAACTTCAAACTTTACTCTTTACTCAACTCAAAACTCAAGTCTTAAAACAAAGTTAAAACATTTATAAAAGAATTTTGGAAGACTCTATGAACTTCTCTTGACTTGACTCTTAACTTTCCTTGAATTGAATTATGGATTCGAGGATTGTGATTTGTGATAGGATAGATCTCATGATGTTTATGAATGTTTTTAGATAGTTAATCATGAGAAAAGATCAAGAAATCACTGTCTGGAAGCAAGTCCGTGACGCGGAGAAGCACTTAAATATTTGATCGCAAAATTTATTTTTGAAACAGAGGAGTCCACGAACACTCCGTGACGCGGAGAGAAAATTTTCACACATACCTGTTCCTTGTCCAATTTTTCTTCCTCGTTTTCTAACCCCAATTCACCTAATTCCAATTCTTTTTCTTAATCCCTCTTTAGATTCAAATACCCAATATATTTACACAGGATTCTAAGTCAAACAACTCAAGGAAACAACATTATAACCTCAAGGAACTCCTTAATCTCAACTTAACTCAAGAACGAAGGCCAATTTCAAGAACACCATTCAAGATTCATCAATTTTCAAATTTCTAGAACGAATTTTGCTGAAATAAACATGATTGGTGTGTGGGTGAATGAACCTAATTCTATGAGAGTCTCACATACCTCTTTAGGGATCAACCCTTGTGGAAATCCACAAGCTAAGCCTTCAAGAACGAAGAACTTTGCTCTTTCTCCTCTTTTCTCCTCTTGCGTTCTTTCTCCAAAAACCCTAGCGTAAATTTCCAATTGTCTAAACTGAACCAATTCAGTTTAGACCCCAATTTAATTACTAAAAACAAATTAAATTAATTGGGTAACAAAAAGACCATAATGCCCTTCAATAATCCGGATTAGACTATCCTTATTGGAACAACCCAACTTCAAATGGGTCTATCTCGCTCATACAAATTCGGAATCGCGCAAACTCGACGGCGTTGGAGAGATTATTCCAAGATATTTCCTACAATATTTGAAAACACACCTAACTCATATTGATCTAGGAGTTATGGTCATTTTAATTTGACCAAAAACTCAACTTAACACACTTGACAAATTTTTATATCCTTTCCAAAAATGACTATTTCCAAATTTTGACTTCTTTCTAGTTCTTTCAAATAGCGAGATGTTACAATATCTCCCCCTTGGGAACATTCGCCCTAAAATGAGATTACTCTTACCAGGCTAAGGGTGTAACATGTAACATTCAACTCAAACACCCAACAAGCAATGCAATTACAGCACGCTAACTTATAAATTAAAGAGTACTAAGAAGAGAATTAGTACCTTGGTCTGAAATTTCTCCGGTTTTAAAGAGATGTGGATATCTCTTCTTTATATTCCTTAGCTTCCCAAGTAGCTTCCTCAACAAACTGGTTCCTCCAAATAACTTTGACTTATGTTACTTCCTTAGTCCTTAACTTGCGAACTTGGCGATGTAGAATCTGAATCGAAATATCTTAATAAGATAAGTTATCCTTGATACCAATATCTTTAGTAGGTATTATAAGTGACGGATCTCCCATGCACTTCTTCAACACGGAAATACGAAATACCGGATGAACCGCTGCTATCTCTTGTGGTAGCTCCAACTCATAAGCTACATTACCAACTCTTTTGGATATTTGATAAGGACCAATATACAGGGGACTAAGCTTCTCTTTCTTACCAAATCTCATAACACCCCTCATGGGTGAAACTTTCAAGTAAACCTAATCATTACTTCAAACTCTAACTCCCTTCTCCTAACATCAGCGTAGGATTTCTGATGACTTTGCATTGTTTTCAACCTTTCTTGAATCACTTTCACTTTCTCCATAGCAGGATGAACTAAGTCTGGTCCTATCAACCCAGCTTCACCAAGTTTAAACCATCCAATAAGAGATCTGCATCTTCTCCCATAAATAGCTTTATAAGGAGCCATTTGGATGCTAGAGTGGTAACTATTGTTGAAAGCGAGCTCAACGAGAGGTAGGTGATCATCCCAATTACCTTTGAAATCAATCACACAATCTACCTTGATACCTCAAAACACCATCTCCCCCTTGTTCAAAATCCATCACTTTTTGCTTATGAACACGTGCATTTAATTCTAGCAAAACAGGGTTTTGGTCTTGCTTTTGTTTCACTTCTGACACTAATGATGATTCAGCCCCATTCATCACCACTACTCATTCTTCTGTGGAATTCATTAATCGAACTCCCAATCGTGTAAGTCTATTCACATATCTTGCTAGCTCTTTCTTATCTTCCTTAAAATGGGCGGTACTACCCATAGACAACCTGCTCAAGGCAAAAACAAAAACATTAGGCTTACCTGGGTGATAAAGAATACTCATCTCATAATCCTCGAGTAATTCTAACCACTTCCTTTGTATGAGATTAAGCTCTTTCTAACTAAACACATACCGAAGACTCTTTTGATCGTTGAACACATCAACATGAACACCATAAAGATAATGACGCCATATTTTCAAAGCAAATAGCACAACATGCAACTCTAAGTCATGGGTTGGGTAATTCTTCTCATGAACTTTCAATTGTTTGGAGGCATAAGCTATAACCTTTCCATTCTGCATCAACTCACAACCCAAACCAACTCTAGATGCATCACAATAGATAACAAAACCTTGAGTACCTTCTGGTAAGGTCAATACTGGGGCAGTAGTCAACCTTTTTTTTCAATTCTTGAAAGCTTTCCTCACAAACTTCAGACCATTGAAACTTAGCTGTCTTCTGAGTCAACTTGGTCAAAGGGGATGAAATAGATGAGAACCCCTCTACGAACCTTCTATAATAGCCAGCCAAACCTAAGAAACTCCTAATATCAATTGGAGATGTGGGTCTAGGCCAATTTTGTACTGCCTCTATATTTTGAGTATCAACTTTAATTCCCTCTCTAGACACAATGTGGCCTAAGAATGCCACAGACTCAAGCCAAAACTCACACTTAGAGAACTTGGCATACAACTCTCTATCCTTTAGAGTTTGGAGAACTATTCTAAGATGACTAGCATGATCTTCTTCATTCCTCGAATAGATTAGTATGTCATCAATGAAGAGGATAACAAACATATCTAAATAAGGCTTGAATACTCTATTTATAAGGTCCATGAATGTTGCAGGCGCATTGGTCAAATCAAAGGACATAACCAGGAACTCATAATGACCATAATGGGTCCTGAAAGATGTCTTTGGAATATCACATTCCCTTACTCTTAATTGATGGTAGCCTAATCTTAGGTCTATCCTAGAGAAGCAGGTGGCACGCTGAAGTTTTTTGAAAAGATCATCAATCCTTGGAAGAGGATACTTATTCTTGATGGTAACCTTGTTCAATTGACGGTAATCTATACACATCCTAAGAGAACCATCTTTCTTTCTCACAAATAAGACCAGAGCGCCCCAAGGTGAGACACTTGGTCGAATGAAACCTTTCTCGAGGAGATCTTTCAACTGCTCTTTAAGCTCTTTCAACTCTGTTGGTGTCATTCTATATGGCTGAATAGATGTAGGATGAGTATCTAGAAGAGTGTTTATACCGAAGTCTATTTCTCTCTTATGAGGGACTCCGGGAAGATCATCAGGAAAGACTTCTGGAAACTCTCTTACTACTGAAACTGACTGAATAAGAGGTAGCTCAACACTAGAGTCATTAACTCGGACTAAGTGATAGACACACCCCTTGGAAACTAACTTTCTTGCCTTAAGGTACAAAATGAAATGACCCTTAGGTACTGCTGAACTACTTTTCCACTCTAAGACTGACTCATTTGGAAACTGGAACTTGACAACTCGAGTTCTACAATAAACTGAGGCATAACATGCATGAAGCCAGTACATACCAAGAATGACATCAAAATATACCATGTCTAACTCAACTAAATCAGCCATGGTGCTCTTGTGATTGATGGAAACAGGACAATCACGATAGACTCTCTCTGCTAGAATAGAGTCATCGATAGGTGTAGAAACACTGAAGGGCTCACTAAGTTGCTCAGGAGTAACATCAAAATTCATAGCAACATAAGGAGTTACAAAGGATAAAATTGCTCCTGGGTCTAGCAAAGCATAAATATTAGAGTTAAAGACTTGGATCATACTAGTGACAACATCTGGAGAGTTCTCTTGCTCTTGGCGACTAGTGATCGCATAAAGACGGTTTGTTCCTCCGCCAGTACTGGATGTAGCTCCTCTAGGTGCAGCCCTGTTTGGTGGAGCAACTGGTGAAAATTGGGCTCTATTGCCCTGGTTTCCACTACCTTCCCGGTTCTTAGGGAACTTTTTGATGAAGTGACCCTCTTGTCCACACTTAAAACAACCTGACTGGCCATCATGACACTTACGTGGGTGGGTTCTACCACACTTGGCACATGCAGGAGCCCAGTTACCTCCTTATGCCACACTACCTTTAGATTGGGCAGGTCTAGTCCTGATATGCTGGGAATTCTGACTATTATACTCACCTTTGTTTCTAGGTGCAGGTGCACTAGCGGATGATGAAGCAAGTCCCTTTTCCTTATGTTGGAAAGAAGACCGGTTCACATTACTCTTTTGCTGCCTGGCCTCATTCCCTGATGTCTTAGCCCTCTTATTCTTAAATTTTTCTCTATCGCTTAACTTGTTGCACACGGATCATTAGCCTTCTCCTTTTAACATCACTTCACTACTAAAAGACTTCTGAAAAGATATCTACTGCTTTTTGGGACTCATTACTATCTCATTCTTAAACACTTGACTAGATTTCTCATATCGTCATCTCCTCCTTAGGTCTAAAGCTGACACTTGAACCTGTGAAGCTTGGAGGATTCATCCTTAAGAGCACTCATGAACTCTAGAAGTATCAACGACTTCCTGACGATTTTCTCTCTGTTACCCAACTTGGTTGGTCACAACTTGGATCAACATCCGAATAGACTCACGAAACTCAACATTGGTGACCTCTCCTTAGGGTTGCACTTCTGGTGCATTAGGTACCCCTTGTTCATGTGGTTCAACATTTCTTCTAGCCGGACGACCTTTGACAGCTCTTCGTGGAGGCATGATCTGAAAGACAAGCGCAAGCACGAATTGGAAGAAACTTTATAGAGATTAACTCTATCGCACGAAATGAATGTGAAATAAATGAGAACACTCCTAAGTGTTGCAGTCTCTTAATTATAGATGTGGCGCGCTTCACACCGATAACTAGGACTCTACAGACACAAGTTCATAGACTCCCTAGGACTCTTGAACTTTGTGTTCTGATACCAAGTTTGTCACGCCTCGAGCCTACACCATGGGCGGGACTGGCACCGAGAACCATTGATGACCCCAAGCGAACCCTTGGCCTGGCTTACTTATTCAGCGGAAGACTTTACTCAAGATAAATATACTTTAAAAGAATAACTGAACTAGTCAATAAATAACTTAGAATGTAACAAATAACATTCAATGCCAAAGTGGCAACCCAAGTCTCAACTTAACTGAAAAGGGAAAGTAAAGACTTATGAACTAACATCAACTAACTCTGTCTATGAAGCCTCTAAAGAATTGAGATGGAGGTTAGGACAAGACCCACCACATCCTAATGAAATCAAATACTGAAAGCAATAAAAAGGATCCTCTGGAAAGCTAGGAGGCTCACCAACTGACTCTGAGTGCTCAACTGGATCAACGATGCGCTGGATGCTGACCTTGGTTACCTGTGTCTGCATCATAAAATGATGCAGGTCAACTGGTATCAGTGCATTGAATGTACGAGTATGCGAGTTGGAATGCTAAACATAACATAGGCTTGAAAAGAATCTGAAAGAAATACTTACCTTGACTTTACTCAACTCATGAATAAGTTAACTCAATATAAAGTAATAAAACAAATGCAATATATAAGAAAGCTTTTTAAAACAGTAGAAAGAAACTTAGTTCATTAAAGAAATGCAATAACAAACTCAACTTTACTCATATAATAAAGTAATATAATTTATGTGGGAGTTTCTCTAACCGAAACCACCACTATGAGCCTAAGTGCTGATACAACGTCTTGCCCACGCTGCCAGAACTGTCCTATATTTTGCCGTCATATAGTACACTTAACTAAGTGGATCCAATAGTCTATGCTAAAAACTCTTAAGGATTCATCTAAAAAGTATGATCCTTTACTACCCATGATGGCTACATGGTTTATGGAGACGCGTGAACTCAAACTCGTCCCCATATCGGTGCTCAATACTACTCCCAAAATACTTAGCTCATATGTTTAAAAACATAACTTCTTTCTTTGGTTTGAGATAATGACTCAAAACTTAGCTTAAAAGCTCTCTTGGAATCGATGTTCCCTTTCTTGCTCAAATGTGAAAACATTTACTCTTTAACTGAAAACTAGCTCAAAGGCTCATTTGGAAATCAAGGTTTCTTTTCTTCTTTAAATGTGAAAATATTTACTCTTTCACTGAAAACTAGCTCAAAGGATGTTTTGGAAATCAAGGTTTCCTTTCTTCTTTAAATGTGAAAATATTTACTCTTTCACTGAAAACTAGCTCAAAGGATGTTTTGGAAATCAAGGTTTCCTTTCTTCTTTAAATGTGAAAACATTTTACTCTTTGGGGATACATAGTCCCGATATACTCTTTTGAAGAAATGAACTTCAAACTTTACTCTTTACTCAACTCAAACCTCAAGTCTTAAAACAAAGTTAAAACATTTATAAAAGACTTTTGGAAGACTATATGAACTTATCTTGACTTGGCTCTTAACTTCTCTTGACTTGACTCTTAACTTCTCTTGACTTTACTCTTAACTTTTCTTGAATTGAATTATGGATTCAAGGATTGTAATTTCTGATAGGAAAGATCTCATGATGTTTATGAGTTTGTTTAGATAGTTAATCATGAGAAAAGATCAAGAAATCACTGTCTGGAAGCAAGTTCGCGACACGGAGATGCACTTAAATATTTGACCGTGAAATTTATTTTTGAAAGAGAGGAGTCCGCGACCTCTCCATGATGCGGAGAGAAAATTTTCACATAGAAGGAACAGGTCGCAAACCTGGTACCTGTTCCTTGTCCGATTTTTCTTCCTCGTTTTCTTACCCCAATTCAACTAATTTCGATTCTTTTTCTCAATCCCTCTTTAGATTTAAACACCCAGTATATGTACACAGGATTCTAACTCAAACAACTCAAGGAAACAACATTATTACCTCAAGGAACTCCTTAATTTCAACTTAACTCAAGAACGAATGCCAATTTCAAGAACACCATTCAAGATTCATCAACTTTCAACTTTCTAGAACGAATTTCGCTGAAATAAACATGATTGGCGCTTGGGTGAATGAAACCAACACTATGAGAGTCTCACATACCTCTTTAGGGATCAATCCTTGTCGAAATCAACAAGCTAAACCTTGAAGAACGACAAACTTTGCTCTTTCTCCTCTTTTCTCCTCTTGCGTTCTTTCTCCAAAAATCCTAGCATAAATTTCCATTTGTCTAAACTAAACCAATTTAGTTTAGACCCCAATTTAATTGCTAAAAATGAATCAACTTAATTGGGTATTAAAAAGACCATAATGTCCTTCAATAATCCGGATTAGACTTTCCTTATTGGAACAAATCAACTTCAAATGGGCCTATCTCACTCATACAAACTCGGAATCGCGCAAACTCGGCAGCGTTGGAGCGATTATTCCAAGATCTTTCCTAAAATATTTGGAAACACACCTGAATCATCCTGAGCTAGGAATTATGGTCGTTTGAAGTTGACCAAAAACTCAACTTAACACACTTAACAAATGTTTTTCAGATTTTTATATCCTTTCCAAAAATGACTATTTCCAAATTTTAACTTCTTTCTAGTTCTTTCAAATAGTGAGATGTTACAGTTTAGTACTAGTTGAACCTCTTACATGTCCAAAGTATGAGTAGTACTATCAAACTACGACTTGTACTGATAACTCGTAGTACCTGAGAATGAAAATTTCATATTGGAGCATCTTTGATGAAACGATCATAACATTTTACTATGGACTCAGATTTATGAAAGGTTGGTGGCGTTGGAAAGAGACTCAAATACCTTAAATATGGTGGGTGCATAACTATATATATTCTAGGAGATATGCTTGTTTAAAGTTGGCCTAAGCAAAAACTTATAGTAAAACTCAATCGGTAATGAAGCTTTCAGTACCACTCTGTCCTAGAAGGTTCTTCTAAACTTAATTAATATCCAAATATACACATACACCAAATAATTGAATTTAACATATATATACAGTATGAAATCATCAGGTTTGGGCTTATACACATTCAAATAATTGTTTAAATTTTTGCTTAGAAATTGCGGGGTGTTACAAAATAACTTAAGCAAAAAGCATAAGATCTTTGAGTTCTCTCTCAACAGGGGCGGCTCTAAGGCATGGCCAGTGAGGCCATTGCCTTAGGCCTCAAAAAATTGAAGGCCCCAAATTTGTTTAAATTATTATTATTATTAATTTTATTATATATTAATATAATTTATATAAATAAAATTGTTATGGTATATTTTTTATTATTATTTGTTTGAGAGTATTTTTTACCAATAAGTTTATAAATTCTTATAATTTTTTCACTCATTATTTGATATATATGTTTTAACTTCCAATTTTAAATTAGTATATCCTTTTTATATTGGAACTAAGTTATAAATATTGATAACATAATCATTTTTTTTCAATTTTTCCTTAAACTACGTGAACACTCATGGACAAGTTTAATTTCCTTTTCGTTTTAATTTAATACTCAC
>JAJOOH010072884.1:0-26048 GCA_029582605.1 Solanum gracilifrons
AACGAGATATGCAACCATACCAAATTCGATATTCCAGACTCAACGGCGCAGTCGAAATTTTCATCAGAGGTCATTTCGATAAAAAGTGGGTCCCACTTCCAAAAGCCCTTTTAAGTCAAAACCTACAAAAGGGCTCGGAAAGATATCGAAAACCTCCAGACACAAAAGAAGGGTCAACCTAGACCAAACTCGACATTCCGGAGCTAACCACACTGACGGAATTCCCATCCGAGCGCGTTTACTCAGAATGTTGACCAAAGTCAACCTTAGGCTAAAATTCAAAGGCTAAAACGCCTAATCGCACCGACTCACACTGAAAATCTTGGGAGTCATGTCGACCATGCTACTAGCCTAAAATGACCTTTCCGGAGCTGATGAAATCGTCAGAATTGGATTCCGATGTCATCTTCTTGAACTTTTGATCGAAAATGATCGTTCAAGGTTCATAAGCTCCAAAACACAAAAACTCGCACCAAGACCAAACCAACGACCAGGTGACCGAACTGTCAGTCCCAGCAAGTCATAAATGACTTGGGGTCGCTATAGGAACGCTCTAAACGACACACAGAAGGCAAGACACAGAAATGACCATGAGGGTCATTACAATTATGGAGGGCAGTGGCAGCACAGACAAGAGTAGATGGAAAATTGTACCCAGCTGTTATTTGGTGGACCATATGGAAAGAAAGGAATTCTAGGATTTTGATAACAAGAGCAGCCCTCTGCACAAGATTAAAATGAACTGCATTATCACTTTTTGCTATTGGTGTAGTTCAGAGTATATAGATGACCCTGTGGCTATTGTAGACGTTCTAGGGTCCTTATAAAGGTGAAAGGAGGATCTAGGGATAGTTCTCTTTTTTCTTCTTTCTTTTCTTTATCTTTTGTTTATGCCCGACACACGTGTGGAGGGAGGATATGATGTAAATTTTTGGATACCAGCTTTGAGCTGATGATTGATATACAAATGTTACCTTTATCAAAAAAAGATAAAAGGAAAGAAGGCCCTGAATTGTAGTTTGGAAATGCCTACAATTAGAAGTTCAGATGCACCGGTGTGACACTATGATGGTTGAATGTTAATGGACGAGGTAAACAATTCAATCACATGGACAAAGTTGTCTTAAAGGACTTATAAGTTCTTGAGATTCTCGTTGAATTAGCAAACAACAAAATATAAATGAAGCACAAGATCCATAGGAATTCCAATGGATAGGATAAGTTTTTTTTAATGTTGCTACACTTATATTAGTATGTTGTTTGGCAGGAGTCCTTTTTGTTCATTACTGATTTGCATTTCGGTAGAAAATATAGATAACCTTTAGTAATAGAGAATCCTTTTTTTTTAACAGGTAATTAGTAATAAAGAATCCTTTATTTTGTCTTTTGTTTTTGAAATAGGTAATAAAGAATCCTTTTTTTTGTCTATTTATTGAAATAGGTAACTTTGTATTATATCACAAAACAGTACAAGGGTTGTACTGAAACCATTATATACAAATGTCTCCTTTTCCACTGTTTTCGGTCTATATTGAGTCTAAAACATCAATTACCGATACAGTGTCATTGGAGTATACTTGATTACACCAAAAACATAACCAATAAAATGCAGTTTAACTTGACTTTCTGGACATCGTTTTCTATGCTCTCAAAACACCTAGAATTCCTTTCTTTCCAAATAGTCCACCATATACTAGCAGGGTTGATTCTCCATCTGTTTCTGTCCTTTGCATTCACCCCTGTTGCCTCCCAACTCTTCAAAGCCTGAGACCTTCTTGGGCATGGTCCAGGAGATGCCTTTGAGGTTCACAAAAATCTCCATCTCCTGATCTCCTTCTGATCTTTCGAGGCCTCTTTTCATACAAAAGCATATCCACTCCATAGCTTGTCTGCTCACAGTGGACCTTCGCATCATTTTCCTATTCCTTTCCACCCATTCATACCATTCAGACTTGTCATTTTCCCACCTAGTAATATCGAATGACTTAAACCTTGAAATAGATCCTATTGTCTTCCATCCTTTAAAATATAATTTCTGGCTGATAAAAATGCTCAAAGAAGGAAAAAGAAAGAGAGTAACCACAGAAGGTGATAACTCAGGAAGGTGAGAGAGAGATTTTCCGGTAAGAAGCGCCGGAAAAGTGTCAAGAAAAGATGTTTCTCCCTCCTAGGAAGTAGAAGAGAGAAGGTTTTTGGTTTTCGTGCCTGAGAGCATTTTCTTTTTTTGAACAGTGCCTTATAACCATTTTTGTTTTATCAAGTAAAAGTTAGTAATAGAGAATCCTTAATAATCAATTATCTTAATATTGGAATGAAACTGCTCCAAATGGAGCGGAATGGATATTGAGTGTTCCTATAGCCGACCTCAACTAGTTTAAGTTTGAATCATTGCGGTTGTTAAGTGCAACTCCACCTCAATCCCAAACAAGTCGGGGTTGGCTATATAGATCATTGCTGTTGGAAACTATATGCATCTTTTTCAGCAGACACTTGTCCCATTCCCCAGTTCTCTTTGTTCTTGCCTTGTTCTTCAAAATATATAACAAGTCTTCAGTTTTTCCATTCTAATCTAAGGACACTGAATTTTCCTCTCAAGGGAATTTTATGTGCAAATCGATGCTACGTCCTCCTTTTTGTATCATTTTGCTTTCGGTAATGTCAATATTTATCCAAAATGTGATACTTCTTACAGCTATTGCAGCAAGAACTTAGTTCTCTCTCGTTTTCTATGACCAACTTAAGTTCCAGTTCAAATTTTCCTAGTTTCTTCACTTTTTTGGAATCCCAGTACTCCTCAGACGTATTTGTACATTCTTTTATGCTTCTTCATATTGCAAGGCTTAACTTTTCTGCTTCATGGTCTGAGTATATTCACAAGAATACAAAATGGCAATCAGCAACATTAATTTGTTGTCAGGAATTCAAATATTCTTCATGGATCTATAGAAGTAATAACCTTTCTTGTTTCTACAGGAGTTCAGGAGATTGAAGTTTTTTGTGATGGAGGAAGGATATTTTCCTGTAAGGAGATGGGAGGACCTTGATAATGATATCTTGTTGAAGATACTCAAGTTCTTTGACCGTTTTGAGCTGTCTGCTGGAGTTGCTCATGTTTGTAGTGCGTGGCGATTGGCTTGTTGTGATCAACTTCTCTGGAAGACGCTGGACTTTTCGGTACTAAAATCAAACTTCATCAAAACTCCGCGAGAGCTGTACGTATATGTGGACTCACAGTCTGATAAAACATTGACTTGCCTCCTAAAGATTTGCTTGAACCTCAGTTGTGGAAACATACTAACATTGATCTTCCATTACAATTTGTATGTCTGCAACGACCAGTTGACTTATACAGCTGAGAGGTATTCCCTATAAACCTTCATCTTTCTATTGTACTATAACTTAAATCAAGAAACCGACAGCAAGCATCATTCCAGAGTTCAGGTATCTGACATCTCAGATGCCCTATGATTCTCCATTATTCAAATTCAGGAGATGCAAAATTTACTGTGAGAATGAAGAAAACTGTTAATTAAATTGCCTCTTTTTCAGGTGTCCTCGTCTTGAACGTCTTGTTATGCCTGCTTGGAACAGAATAGAAAAGACAGGAATTTGCAGGGCTATTCGTATGTGGGAAGATCTTGAATCACTGACAATGCCTAGTATAGTGAATCCTCCATTTGTCATGGAGGAAATTGCAAGGAGTTGCAAAATTTTTGCTGAGCTCAAGATTATGGGGCCCTGTGATATGCTCTTTGCATCTACACTGGTATCATTTCTTCCAAACTTGAAAGTGTTGAGTGTGAGGTGCACAGTGTTATCTAAAAGTGTCTTGGTTACTATCTTGGACGGGTTAAAAAAGTTGGAAGTGCTCAACATATCTCATTGCATAATTACTGAAGACCTTCCTCCACCTGCACCAAAGAAAATTCTGACTGAGCTTGATGAATCAATCCTTGAAAAAGCATCTAGGTTATGCAAATTCCTAACTTGCATGAGTGACTCATGCATCATGTGTCAGCGCACTCGAAATGATGAAGGGATGATGAGGTGGTATAAGTATGAAGAGGGCCTCTGGAAAGTGGATGAGGTGAGATCTCTTGCAATTTGACAACTTTAAGAATGTATTGCTTCTCGAGTTAAAGGTCCCGTAAAATGTGTAAACTTGTGTGTATGACATTAATTACAGAACTGAGTAATAGAATGGAATTTGGAACTGTAATGAAAATTGCTTGATGAATGGATGTTGAGCAATTGTCAGATTTAGGGTGTAATATTGTATTTAAATAAAAGATTAGATGGGTACAACTAAGGGATTCAAATAAATATTGGATTGACTCAACTAGCCAACCTTCCTAACCCTGCACATGTCTTCGTCGTTATATGCGAGAAGATCGTGGAATCTCAATGAGATTAGGTATAATCCCTTGAATCTCAGGGTTTCGCCGTTATGAATGTTTCCTTCCCTTCATATGCTGCAAGATAAATCATCTTGATGCATACTTTGCCAAGGGCTGAAGGACATATTAGGTGGCAAGCTTCATAGCATTTGTTGGAACCTCGAAATGGAAGTGTGTGAACACTCTTAGACGAGCTTTACCCATCCACCATGTGTTTAGCTAGCTAATCTTTTCCCTCGACATTTTTTCGTCCAATACTAAAAAAAGAAATATTTCCCAGAGCATGTAATCTAGCAAAATTATATGGGATGGGGATGGGGGTGGCTTAGGTGGGATGGTGAAGGGGTAGGGATTGGAGTGTTGGGTGGGTAGGGAGGAGACATTGGACGTGGAGCGTCACTTATAGAACTTGTTTTCCTTGCTTCCATTACGTAAGTTATATTCCTTATTTTAAGGAACTTTTGTCTTGGAGAAATGTTTCAAACATAGAAAAATTGGAAAGCATTTTCTGAAAAATAATTTCCTCCATACCAAAATACGATCTTTAGTATCACACCCCGGAATCCACGTGACCGGCACTTGATGCTCTACCTAACCCGAACGAACCAAACCATACAAGAGAGCTCATCTATATGCTCAATAGATACATGCGAAAATCTTTTGGAATTTAATAACATCGTCATTTGAACAATATAAAACCAAAGCATGTTGAACAATTTAAAACCAAAGCATGAATACATTCTTTAACCAACACTCTTTAAAAGAAAAATGCACTAGGCAGAGAGTTTCATTCCTGCATGCTATATGAGTAACCGAAGGAAAACTCCACATCTCTGTAGATACTTCTGGTAAGGCTCAGCATTTCCACTCCTAAAGAACTATCATACTATTGTTTTATATAAAATTGATATAAAAAGGATTATTATATCAATTAATGATTGAGTCGAAGAGATGGTACAAAAAGTAAAACATGTTCCTAACCAATCTTTAAGCACCAAGCCTTATGAAATAAAGAAACTTTTTTGATTTACTGGTAGTACCACTCTATCACAGACACAACTTGAAAACAACTAGGCTATGTACTTATTGTCATATACCCTACCAACTCAAGTCGTCTCATCGTTGTACCGCACGAATCGACTCACCCATGCTAGCTATAAACTTAACTGCTGGACAGAAGTGTTTATTTTATTAATATGTATATGTATTTATACAAGAGAGTAAACAACAAATAAGGAAAGAATCAACTAACAAAGTATTGTGATCTCCTAATCATAATAGAAACTAAATCACTAACGAGATACTAAGATATGGAAGATCAATCAAGATATATCCTAATATCAATCCAGGGATATCATTAATATGCCCCCGCAAGATGGTAGATCGGTCTGATATACCAATCTTGGACCTTAGTGCTTCAAATGGAGCTTTTGAAAGCGGCTTGTTAAGAAGATCAACCAACTGGTCTCGGGATGAAACACGAGAAACATGCAGCAGGCCTTGTTGGCAGAGATTTCGAACAAAATGATGGTCAATCTCGATGTGCTTCATTTTGGAATGAAAAGCTGGTTTATCACATAGGTAGCACCAAGATTGTCACAATAGATAACTGGTGGTTCCTTGAGAATAACAGATAACTTCTGAAGCAAATTACGAACCCAACAAATTTCAGTTGACACTGAAGCAATAGCCCGATATTCAGCTTCTGTGGATGAGCGAGCAACAATACTTTGCTTCTCTGAACTCCATGAGATTGGATTGGAGCCTAAAAACACATTGTATGGTGTAGTAGAGGAGCGATCTTCACGATTACCTGCCCACTCTGCGTCGGAGAAGGCATGCATATTTAGTGACTTGCCTTTGCAAAGAAACAAACCTTTAGTAGATGTGCCAGCAAGGTAGCGAATAACTCGTTTGACCATAACCCAATGTATAGTCGTTGGAGCACTTGTAAACTAAGACAATTTACTTACAACAAAGGCAACATTCGGTCTGGTAAGGAGAAGATATTGTTAACTTCCAACTATACTCTGATATTCTTTAGGATCCTCAAGTAAAGAGCCATCATTACTTATGGGACAAGATCTGCTTGCCATTGGTATGCACATGGGATTAGCTTCAACCATGTTTGCTCGGTCTAAGATTTCATAGATATGTTTCTACTGACTTAAGAAAATTTCAGAAGGTGAGCGAATAACTTGAACACCCAAGAAAAAATGCAAATCACCAAGATCTTTAATAGAGAAATGATTAGTAAGACACCCAATAAAATCTTCCACCGAACTTTGATGATTATCCGTGATAATTAGATCATCAACATAGACAATGAGATCGAGCATAACTCCAGATTTAGCATAAATAGATAAGTGATGATCTGACTGAGAGTGGCAAAATCCACATGAAATAAGATAGGATTTGAGTTCCTCATACCATGCTCGTGGAGCCTGGTTAAGCCCATAAATTGATTTGTGAAGCCGACAAACATGAGTGGGGTATGTCTCATTCACAAACCCAAGAGGTTGAGACATATAAACTTCTTCAATTAGAGTATCATGCAAGAAGGCATTGTTAGCATGTAATTGATGAAGTTGCCAATCAAATGAGGTAGACAATGAGAGAATAAAACGCACTGTGGTATGCTTTGCTACTGGAGAATGTGTTTCACCATAATCAACACCTGGATGTTGCAAGAAACCTTTAGCAACAAGTCGGGCTTTATAGTAGCTAATACTTCCATCAGAATTGTTTTTAACACGAAAAACCCACTTTAGACTCAACGGGTTTAGCATGAGGATTTGCTGGTACAAGAGACCATGTGCCTTGACCTTTAAGAGCCGATAATTCCTTATTCATAGCAGCACACCATTTAAGATCTTTTAATGCTTTGTTAATATTCCTAGGTTAAATAGGTTTGAGTATTGAATTGAAAGAAATCAAGGATTTGGTAGGCTTGGGTTTGCTATGGGTAATTGAGGAAGTGATTTGTAATTTAGAAGGTTGTGCAACAGGGGATGATTCGGCTTGAGAAGATAAAGTAGCATTGAGATAAAATCTTTGAGTTGGCTTACTAATATTGTTTTTAGAACGGGTAACCATGGGATGATTTGGTATAGGGACAAAAGAAGGAATGGAGAAGTGGAAGGGGTTGGTACTAATGATGACGATGAGGAAGCAAAAGTAGAAGATGAGGTGGAAGAAAATATACCTGGGAAAAATGTGATGGAGTTCTCAGGCTCTTCTGATGAAAAGTGACTGTTGGTGGCGGCCTCAAGAGATGTACTTCCTGAATTCGATGTAAATGGAATAATGTGATGAGAGAGAACCCATATATCAACAGTGTTAGACCCAAGGTGATTGGCCTTAATTTCCATAGATGAGTATGGAAAATGATGCTCCAAAAAGTCGTTGTGCCTGGAGACATATAATCTAGTCTAGACTTCATAGGAACAAAACAAAGGTAAACACTTTGATTTTGTGAGTACCCAAGAAAAAGATGTGGGGAGCTTCTCATGAAGCTCTTCAGTGTCACTGGAGTTTCTCGGGGATGTAGAGCTGCAGTGTTAGTGTCATATTCAGCTGTAAGTCCATGAAGAGCATGAATGAAGAGCTCGTTCATTGAAATTTGGATGCCAGCAGAGGCTAAAGTGCTGCAAATTTGTTTGATCTTCTGCAGATATGAAGTAATTGAGAGGTTACCCTTTTCATGTTGTTTAGAGACTCTCTAAGACGCATTATACGAGCATGTGATGGCTTCACATAGGTTGCTGCCAGATTTTGTTAGAGAGCACTTGAAAATTCGTCATCAATGACAAAGGGAACAATATCAGAAGATATAGAGGCGAATGGCACTCCGGATGAGATGGTCTTGTCGTTGATGAAAAGGTGTGGTTGTTGAACTTGGTGATTGTTCAATAGAGTGGAGGAAATCATATGTAGTAAGGATGGTTTCCCATTAGTATTTCCATGACTGATAGTTTGTACTGTTGAGCTTTAGAGGTGCCTAGCAACAATGTTGTTATTGATCAACAGCTCATTGTTATTTATGGTGAGAATCATGGGAGAATTTGGTACAACTACTGGAGAAGGTGTGGTTGAGGTGTTCTCAGCAGAGTAATTGGTTGAAACCATTGTTATTGGCAGCGGGAAAACACAAAAGCTCAGGAAGAAAAAAAAATGCAGTGAAGCTTTTAGGTTCTTGATACCATATAGACTTTACTGTTGGAGAGACGTGTTTATTTTATTATTATGTATGTGTATTTATACAAGAGAGTAAATAACAAATAAGGAAAGAATCAACTAATAAAGTATTGTGATCTTCTCCTAATCATAATAGAAACTAAATCACTAATGAGATACTACGTAATGAAAAATCAATCAAGATATATTCTAATATCAATCAAGAGATATCACTAATACTACCATGAAAGCACAATACCCTCTCATGGGGCACTTTGTCATAGTTCCAAACCTAAGGTTGGTTCTACGCCTACACTAGCATGTGTAGTTTCATGATCTAATATATAAAATATCGAAGGCCAAACTTGGTGAGCTCAAGTAATTCCAAAAGTTAACAATTTTCCATTACAACATGTTAAAAAAATATCATTTACACCCCCAACTTTGCTTCAAAAATAAAACTACCCCTCAACTTGAACAATAGACATTCTCCCCAAATATCAATTGATATTTTTAAATGTCTATCTTACCGTTACATTATCAACCTTTATCAGTTTTTTACTTCTTTAAAATCATGGTATATTTTTTTAAAATCTATGTAACAAATTACTTATAGAAAATATTTTGAGATAAGAAAAAAGTGAGAATAACTAATTCATTGTATATGTTAATGATGTTCTATAATGAAATAAATGAGTAGAATAAGAAGTATTTTAATAATAATCAAAGCTTTAATATCTAGTGAAAATAACAGAAAGTCGTAACCTTATAAACATATTCCAATATAGATTATGTAAGAAAATAATTAATAAAAATAGAGATACATTTTATAATGATTAAATTCCTAAATGATTACCTATTTATATTTTAAATAAATTTTAAATTATAATTTTGAAAATATTTCATTAATGACAATCAAAATTTATTATCTATATAGAAAAAGAATATAAGAGAGAGTAAGTAAACACTAAACTCATGCACACATAAACATTTAATGCATGTAGAATTAAAATAACAATCATAAAAAAAATAGCGTCAAATTCTGTGACAAATTCATAACAAGATTTTTTTTTACTTAAAATGATAATGAACTTAAATACAAGTCTATAATAAGGTATAAATTATTTAAACTATCGGTAAAATATCAAGGTTAAAAAATAAAATATTACTATAATATAAAAAAAGTATTACATAGATGAATAATTGAAAATGTTGAGGGAAATAGACATTGCATAGGATAAGGGGGTAAGAATGTGTATTGTTCGAAATTGAGCGGAGAGTTTGATTCTTAAAACAAAGTTAACGGATTGTAAATGATTTTCACCATTAATGAAAGCATCAAGTAGATGCACAATTACATGGGCATAATGACAAAGAGACAAAACTCACAAATACAAAAAGAGAATTTTAATCCCCTATACATTGGCTCGCTCTAAATCTAGAGTGCTAATGAAAGTCAGAAACTGTTCAATATTAGATGCTAGGACTACATTGTCCAGCAAAAAAGGTTGACTGGACACTTGGCTTCAAGTGCATGAGTGGAAGTGGAAGTGGGAGTTGAGGAACCATCAAAACATCTCGGTCCAGATACACCAAAATATTATAGAAGGAATCAAATTCCAGACCTTTTTGATGGTCTTATCAACTGCCTGTAGAATCGAAGACATATGAGCATCTCTTAATCTTTGTGGCATCATCCAACTTCAAGTAAAAAAACATAGGAAAATATTTCAGAGATCATATGCTAAAGGGGGCAGTGAAGGAAGATGTGGCTGACTCTCTCCCGAATATTCTTGCAAAAATAGCATATGTTGACCAACTGCAATGCTTTCCTATTCAGGTTGTCTAGAGTAAGACAAGCACTGTTTAGTGTGATCCAGCTGAAGCATTTAATCTTCATAGGTAGATTAGTCTTCCATACTAGCTTCCATGCCCATTTATCAGCTACTTGACTTTGTTAACATACTTGTGTATATCATTCTTTCACTGTGAATATAACTTTGCTTCCCTACCTTAGCCTATCTAGTTTACTTTCATCAAAACCGTGAGCTTCCACCTTTGCTAACATTTCCATCAAACTCCCAAGTTCCTAGTCCTGCAAAAACCTTTTCAAATGCACATCCCAACTGTTGTTGGTCCTGTTTTGAGCAATTGAGGAGTCCGTATCCAAAGCAATGTTGAAGATATTGGGATATTCCTCCATGAGAGTTGTATTGTTTTACCATCAATCCTTCTAGAGCTTGATATACACACCATCCCCAGGTTTGAAGGGAATTCCATGAGAGAATTTAGAAACTATTTTCCAAGGCCCAACTCTATAAGGCAGATTTACGGTTAGAGCCCTAGTTGTCCTTCCTACCATGTTTAGCAATGATCACATTGCCATTTCATAAGTAAGGATTTGTTATGAGTTTCCAGTTCTTAACCCCAAGGCCCCATTGCATTTTGGAAGCAAAACTTTGTCCCATTTTATCAGGTGGAACTTGTGAATGCAGCTATTGCTATCCCATAGGAAATGTCTCCAGATCCTCGCACCTTGTTTGGGATGGGAAACAGGGACATAAAATAGGTTGGTATACTATCTAGAATACTATTGATAAGTGTGAGTTTTCCACCCAAAGAGAGATATTGAAGTTTCCAAGTAAATAATATTTTCTCAAATTTCTCCACCACCCTGTTCCAAATATTACAAACTTAAATTTGGCACCAAGGGGATGCCTAAATAAGTTCTAGGAAGTGAAACAACGGTGCACCACAGAATTTCTGCAAGCTCCTCTGTGTTATTGACATCTTTAACGGGGATAGATAATACTCTTCATCATGTTGAGGTGTAAACCTGATGAAGTTTCAAAAAGCATCAGTGTAAGATTCAGGTTAGAGGACTTGGGACTTCTATGCATCACAAAAAATTAGTGTGTCATCAACATATAGTAAGTGAGAAACGGTCAAAGTGTTTCCTGAGTTTGAACCCACTCTAAATCCACGTATCCATTGCAACTATCTAGCCTTTCCAACATCTTGCGTAGTCCTTCCATAGCCAAGATCAACATAAATGGGGAGAGAGGCTTGGCTTGTCTGATTCATTTCTGTGGAGAGAAAACCCCCATTGGTCCTTTGCTTATCAAGATTGAGTATTTGACTATGGAGATACAATATCTGATCCATTTAAGCCATTTGGTGCCAAATCCCATTTTCTTCATAATAGAGAATCTATTTAACTTGTCAAAAACCTTTTCTTAATCAAGCTTGCGCATGAATCCGGGGACTCCTGATTTAATCCTCCAATCGATGACCTCATTAGTAATTAAGGATGCATAAGTTATTTGTCTTCCCTTATAGATGCATTTGGTGAATGGAAACCAGTTTCCAAAGAACCTTCTTCAACCTTTCTGCTAAAAGTTTGGCCACTATTTATTGACACTGCCAATGAGACTTATAAGTCTAAAGTCTCTCATTTAATAGTCCCAATCTTCTTAGGAATTAAGGAGGTGAAAGTGGCATTACAGGATCTCACCATATAGCAGTGCTAGTGGAAGTGATTGATTGCCCCAAGATATTTGGTTTTATGAACTCTTACGACTTCGGGAAGAACCAAACTATTTTATTGACACTGCCAACAAGACTTATAGGTCTAAAGTCTCTCATTTCCATAGCCCCAATCTTCTTAGGAATCAATGAGGTGAAAGTGGCATTACATGATCTTACCATATAGCAGTGTTAGCGAAAGTGATTGATTGCCTCCAAAATATTGGTTTTATGAACTCCCATGTCTTCGAGAAAAAATCCATTGTGGTGGAAAGGGATCTATGGAGATGTGGGGGACGGATCCAAAGAGATATTTTGGGAGGAATTAGAGGTAGGTTTGTGGAGAAGGGATATTACTTGGGTGTTAGGTGAGATTTTAATACTATAAGATTCCCGGAGAATAGGTAGTAAGGTGATTTTCTAGTGCCATGGAAGAGTTTTGGGTGTTCATTGTCGTTCTTTACACGCTTGCCAAACTACATATATACATAATCTCTATTTTGCAAGTCAATCAATCTGTGTGACCTTAAACTCATAACAAATTCATATCTAAATTTTTGGGTATTTACAGAATACCCCTTAATTACATGTTATATTAAGATCACATTTCAGAAGCTCCTCCAAAGAGTTTCAAGTGGTAGTACATGAATGGAAATTTTGCTGTGTGATAGTTCAAACTCTTTCAAATTGTCACTGTTTTGTGAGTTTCATACCTAAATTATTAGATATTTGTAGAATTTCTTGAACCACCATGAACTCGTTGTGTTTGATGGATTCATTTTAAGACTTTTTCATTTCCCACGTGTCTC
Organism: Solanum gracilifrons; assembly: GCA_029582605.1. NCBI lineage: Eukaryota > Viridiplantae > Streptophyta > Magnoliopsida > Solanales > Solanaceae > Solanum > Solanum gracilifrons. The sequence continues at coordinate 12,908 of JAJOOH010072884.1, forward strand.
TCAACAAGGTATTTCAAATATTTTCATATATTCAATGGATGATTTTTCAATCTAAATGAATTTATAGTCCAAGAGGTAACAAAAATGTTAATAACTTGAAAGTCTGTATAGCATTGGTGTTGATTCTAGATCTTGCAGATGGTCTTGTCAACTGTCTGTAGTCTGAGCATCTCTGAATCTTTGTGTCATCACCCAACTTCAATTCAAAAAACATAGGAACATATTTCAGAGATCATATGCTAATGGGCAATGAAGGAAGAGGTGGCTGACTCTCTCCTGAACTATCTTGCAAAAATAGCATCTGTTGACCAACTGCAATGCTTTCCTATTCAGGTTGTCTAGAGTAAGCCAAGCATTGGTTAGTGTGATCCAGCTGAAGCATTTAATCTTCATAGGTAGATTGGTCTTCCATACTAGCTTCCATGGCCATTTATCAGGTACTTGACTTTGTTAGGATACTTGTGTATAGCTTTCTTTCACTGTGAATATACCTTTGCCTCCCCACCTTAGCCTATCTGGTTTACTTTCATCAAAATTGTGAGCTTCCACCTTTGCTAACATTTCCATCAAACTCCCAAGTTGCAAGTCTTGCAATAACCTTTTCAAATGCACATCCCAAGTGTTGTTGGTCCTGTTTTGAGCAATTGAGGAGTCCTTATCCATAGCAATGTTGAAGATATTGGGTTATTCCTCCATGAAAGTTTTATTGTTTCACCATCAATCCTTCTAGAACTTGATATACACACAATCCCCAAGTTTGAAGGGAATTCCATCAGAGAATTTAGAGACTATATTTCCAAGGCCCAACTCCATAAGGCAGATTTACGGTGTTAGAACTCCAGTTGTACTTCCTACCATGTTTAGCAATGATCACATCCTTCATGAGGCTACCATCACCAGAGCCAAAACTCTAATGCCATTTTATAAGGATTTGTTATGAATTGCCAGATCTTAACCCCAAGACCCCCATTGTATTTTGGAAGCAAAACTTGGTCCCATTTTATCAGGTGGAACTTGTGAGTGTTGCTATTGCCTTATGTTAGAATGTATGCATCAACCAGTGATCACTGGACTAGGTCCCTCGACAGAATAATAGTGCGGAAAATAAATAACTCAAAGTACATCAAGCACACAAGAATTTTACGTGGAAACTTCCTTGCTCGAGGGAGATGAAAACCACGACCTGTACTAACAACATCTCAACCCAAACTCCATTTCTCAAAAAAGAGCTTTACAAACTCTTGTAACCTAGGAATTAAACTCTTAATCCCTTCCCTCTTACTGTAGCAACTATACTACAAAGGAAACTAAGCAATTTCTCTATTGCCCACTAAACCAACTAACTCTAGTTGATCTAGACTTCAAGAACCCAACAAGGCTAACTCTAGCCACCAACTCAGATATCGAAGATAAGAGCATAAACAAGTAGCAACTCTGCTGCACCCACACATCAACTAACTCTAGTTGACACTCTTAAGCAACTCTACCCAAGAGAACATCAAAACAATGATGCAAGGAGGCTTGACTAAAACATAGATGATTCGACTAACTAACTCTAGTTAATCCGACTCAACCTAAAGACTTAGACAATCAACCGATCTACTATCTTTTATAACTTAGGAGTAGATTTACAATATAAGAACAAAACACAAAGCTCAAAATACAACAAAGACGCTTCAGCACTCCATCAGGCATCAGGTCCCTTGTTGAGTATGAGCAGTGTTCTTTCTTGAAGATGGCTTTTCTTTGTAAGCTTATGAATTTTCAAAATTTAAAACTTTGTTTTCCAAAACTTAGGTTGAGTTTTTGGAGAAGAGACTATTATCAAATGGACACAAACCACTTGGGACAAAGCCATTGGCTGAGCCTGCTGCTATGATAAGACATGTTGGCAGAGCTGGCAGTTGTGGTAACTTTTAGACAACTGTCATGTTATCTTTTTCACGTACAGTCTTTTCTTGACCAAGTCCCTTGTTAAATCCAGAAGTTTGTTAAATCATCAAAACTTCAAATTAGCTTAAAATAACACTTTCCCATAGGAAATGTTTCTTGATCCTCGCACCTTGTTCGGAAACATGGACATAAAATAGGTTGGTATACTAATTAGAATACTATTGATAAGTGTAAGTCTTCCACCCAAAGATAGATATTGAAGTTTCCAAGTAAATGATATTTTCTCAAATTTCTTCATCACCCCGTTCCAAATATGACAAACTTAAATTTGTCACCCAAGGGATGCCTAAATAAGTTCTAGGTAGTGAACCAATGTTGCACCGCAAAATTTCTGCAAGCTCCTCTGTGTTATTGACATCATTAACGGGGTAAGATAATACTCTTCAACATGTTGATGTGTAAACCTGATGAAGTTTCAAAAAGCATAAGTGTAAGATTCAGGTTAGAGGACTTGGGACTTCTTTGCATCACAAAAAAATAGAATGTCATCAACATATAGTAAGTGAGAAATGGTAAAAGTGTTTCCTGAGTTTGAACTCACCTAATCCATGTATCCATTGCAACTGTCTAACCTTTTCCAACATCTTGTGTAGTCCTTCCATAGCCAAGATGGACATAAATGGGGAGGGAGGATCTCCTTATCTGATTCATTTCTGTGGAGAGAAAACCCTCATTGGTCCTTTATGTATCAAGATTGAGTATTTGACAATGAAGATATAATATCTGATCCATTTAAGCCATTTGGTGCCAAATCCCATTTTCTTCATATAGAAAATCGATTTAACTTGTCAAAAGCCTTTTCTCAATCAAGCTTGCACATGAATCCAGAGACCCCTGATTTAATCCCCCAATCCATGACCTCAGTAGCATTAAGGATGCTTCAATTACTTGTCTTCCGTTGATAAATGCATTTGGTGACTGGAAACCAGTTTCCCAACTACCTTCTTCAACCTTTCTGCTAAAAGTCTGGCCACTATGTTATTGACACTGCCAATGAGACTTATAGGTCTAAAGTCTCTCATTTAATAGTCCTCATCTTCTAAGGAATCATGGAGGTGACAGTGACGTTACAAGATCTCACCATATAGCAGTGTTAGTGGAAGTGATTGATTGCCCCAAGATATCCGGTTTTATGAACTCTTATGACTTCGGGAGAACCAAACTATTTTATTGACACTGCCAAGAAGACGTATAGGACTAAAGTCTCTCATTTCCATAGCCTCAATATTCTTAGGAATCAATGAGCTGAAAGTGGCATTACATGATCTCACCATATAGCAGTGTTAGTGGAAGTGATTGATTGCCCCCAAAATATTGGTTTTATGAACTCCCACGATATCGGGAAGAAATCCATTGTGGTGGGAAGGGATCTATGGAGATATGGGGTATCCAAAGAGATCTATTAGGAGGAATTAGGGGTAGGTTTGTGGAGAAGGGATATTACTTGGGTGTTAGGTGAGATTTTCATACTATAAGATTCCCGGAGGAGAGAATGGGTAGTAGGGTGATTTTCTAGTGCCAGGGAAGAGTTCAGTGTTTATTGGCGTTCTTTACACGCTTGCCAAACTACATATATACTTGATCTATATTTCGCTAGTCAATCATTCTACGTGACCTTAACCTCATAACAAATTCAACTGTTTTTTTCGAGTAAAGAAAAGCGTGTACGTTTTTGCTGAAAACCTAAATAATAAAGTGAAGCGTGATTATGAAAATGTATACTAAGAATTATTTTCTCTTCAAAATCCCAATAAGAATTAAGAAAAAAAATCTATAACATTAGTTCACCTTCTTAAAGAGAATTTTTAATACAAATATTTTCTATATAAGAAGAAAATAAAATTCTTTTCATTTGTCAAAAACATGTAGAAAAGATGGTACTTTTAGCTATTCTCATAATAAGCAAAAAAAAGGTTAAAACTGTTGACCAGAATCAAATTTTAGTAGGTGTAGATATGAGGACACTTACATGTGGATGCTCTCAATAAGATTAATGTTTGACAGCTGGGCACCTTCTAATGTATGAGGGTTATTAACGTCATTTCCGCGTATCCGAATCTCACTCATCATCACAGCTACACTATTATTCCTCATGTTTCACCCATTCGTTTACACACTATAAAGTGAACCAACTATCCAACCTTTGTATGCTATTCACAATAGTTTACCTATGTTCTAAAGGCGTGTCCTAAATCTCTCTCCTTCTTTTCCATTCTTTAAGGTTGTTTTTTGGTTTAATTTCTTATTCAAGTTGGATCTTGATTCCAAAAGTTGTTGTGGGTTTTAGGAGAATTTAGTGTACACCTTGTGAAATGTTTTCCCCCTTTTTTGGTACTTGATGGAATTTAACTGCAGAAACAGTTGAGGTTTACCCATACAGGTTTGAATTTATACTTGTTTGAGTTTTGTTTCTGGTTTTCAGCGTTTCAATTATTAGTGTAGTATGATCAAATGCAGATTTTTTTGTTCTTAAAGTTTAAATCTTTGTCGAGATTGGTTTTGATTTACTTGTGATTTATCATTTTGTTATCGCGATGATTCAATTCTCGTTGTACTCCAATTGAGAAACTAGATTCTTTTGGAGTATTATTTCAGTTTTTTTTACCTGCGTATGTAAAATGCAAATGGTGCTTTGGTTATTCCGTCTTTTCTTTTTACAAAAAGAAAATTGGGTTTCGGGGCATCTTGCATGTAAACTCTAGATACATCATTAGTAGTTTGAGAGATTGATGGGAAAGATTTTTCTATATTTATTTTGACGAAGTAAAAAGTTTCACTGAAAGCATCCAGAAGATGCAAAAGAGTAGTACATTTGAGCTTACAAATTTATGAAAAGAAAGTTTAAAGAACAGCCTAACAAAATCTCATGATTAAATTTCCTCACTTTATTTGGAAAGCAATTGAAAAGTGTAGATGTTGGGTTGGAGGGATATACTGTATTTGGTAGGATATTCATGATCTTAACTTTAATGAGAATTCACAGACATCACTGGTGAATTTGAGTAAGAGATGGCTTAAGTAGACATGAACCTCCCCCCTCCCCCTGCACACACACACAGAGGTTGGGTCGGCATTGGCTTCCAGGTCATCAGTTTTACTGGTTAGTTTAGCTTTCAATTTAGAATTTAGTCATATACAGATCCCACTACTAACTATCATTGGTTCTGCTATTGAACTGTTGTTATCAACACTCTATTTCTCCCAATTTATATGACACTTTATTTTAGGACATTGCAAAATATTTGATTCCATTTCTCTTATTAATTCCTTACTGTAAGGATAAACTAGTATCACATTGATCGTTAATTTACAACAGCACTTCCTTATTCAGGTCTGAGATCATCAAAGTGAGTTCACATAGATCATTCATATGTCTAGGCTCTGTTTCCATGTCAATGGTGTGATAGTCTGATAGACAAAGACGCAACACATAAGTTAAAGCCCTATAGTTGAAATGGAGGAGTGGTATGCGATAAGCAGATACATACCAGCGTGAAAGATAGGTTTTATAAGACAGTTGTGAGACCAATGATGGTGTATGCATGAATATTGTGTATCTAAGGTCCGACGTTATAAAAAAATGAGTGTTGTAAAAATTTGAATGGTATGATGGTGTGTGTTCATACAAAACTAGAAAAAATAAGTAATGATTATGCCAAGTTACAAAAAGCACATGTAGAGGATAAAAGAAAAGAAGGCTTTTAATTATAGTTTGGAAATGACTACCTTAGAAGTTCAAATGCACCAGTGTGACTTTGTGATGGTTCAATGTTATAAAATGGACGAGGTAACAATTCAATCACATGGACGAAAATGTCTCAAAGGATTTACAAGTTCTTGAGATTCTTGTTGAATTAGCCAAAAAACAAAAAAATATATAAATGACACAAGATTCATACTAGTTTCAATGGTTAGGATTAAGGTTTATTTTATGTTGCTTGAGTCCTTTTAGTTCATTACGGATTTGTATTTCGGTAGATAATATAGAAAAACCTTTAGTAATATAGAATCCTTAATAATTATCTTAATATTGGAATGAAACTTCTCCAAATGGAGCGGAATGGATATTGAGTGTTCCTATAGCTGACCTCTACTAGTTTAGCTTTTAAGCATAGTTGTTGTAAAGTACAAGCCCACCTCAATCCCATACAAGTCGGAGTCGGCTATATGATCCTTAATTTCCATATCACACCAATTAAGTTGTTGTTAAGTCGTATTGAAAATTTGAACCCGGGTAGAGTCGAATGGTTACAAAGGAACCACACATTTGAGATTAAGGCATAGTTATTGTTGTATGAACCACACAAGTTTAAGGAATTCATTCAACGAATGGTAGTCAAACTTTAACATGGTGTTTTTTCCTTCCACCTAGTTTTTTAACTACTACTCTTTGCTAACATACCACAATGAGGTTAGCTAATTTGTTTTCATTCCCATTCACGTAAAATAGGAAGGGATGGAGGATTAAGTTTTTGCATTCCCTTCTATTTGATTCCTGGAAACTATATGTATCTTTGTCAGCAGACACTTGTCCCATTCCCCAGTTCTCTTTGTACTTGTCTTGTTCTTCAAAATATATAACAAGTCTTCAGCTTTTCCGTCCTTCTGCTCAGGGCATTGAATGTTCCTCTTTAGGGAATTTTATGTACAAATCAATGTTACTTCCTCCTTTTTTGTATAATTTTGCTTTAAATAATGATTATTTTTATCCAAAATGTGCTACTTCTGACAGCTATGACAGCAAGAACTTAGTTCTCTGTTGTTATCTACAACCAACTTAAGTTCCAGTTCATATTTTCCTAGTTTCTTCACTTTTGGGCATCCCAGTATTCCTCGGATGTATTTGTACATTCTTCTATGTTTCTTGGTGTTGCAGGGATTAACTTTTTCTTCTTTATGGTCTAAGTATACAAGAATACAAAATGGTGATCAATAACATTAATTTGACATCAGAAGTTCAAATATTCGTGATGGATCTAGAGAAGTAATAACCTTTCTTGTTTCTACAGGAGTTTAGGAGATTGGAGTTTTTGTGATGGAGGAAGGATATTCTCCTGTAAGGAAATGGGAGGACCTTGATAATGATATCTTGGTGAAGATACTCCAGTCTTTTGACCTTTTTGAATTGTCTGTTGGACTTGCTCATGTTTGTAATATGTGGCGATTGGCTCGTTGTGATCAACTTCCCTGGAAAAAGCTGGACTTGTCGGTATTGCAATCAAATTTCATCAGAATCTCAAGGAAGGCTTACGTATATGTCGACAGTCCGTCTCAAGAAAAATTGACCCGAGTCCTAAATATTTGCTTGAACCTCAGTCATGGAAACATACAAATATTGATATTGCATCACAATTTGTATGTTAACGACAATCAATGAGGTATTCCCCCAATAAACTTTCATCTTTCTACAGTATTATAATGAGATTTTGTATAATAATTATAACTTAAATCAAGAAAGCATACAACAAGCATCGTTTCATAGATATCAGATGCCCAATGATTTTCCATTATTCTTGGAGAAGCAGAAATTATTGTGAAAATGAATAAGACATCTAATTAGATCTTTTCTTTTTCAGGTGTCCACGGCTTAAACGCCTTGTTATGCCTTCTTGGAACAAAATAAAAAGCAAACAATATGCAGGGCTTTTTATATATGGGAAGATCTTGAATCACTAACGATGCCTAGTATAAAAAAATCATGCATATTTCATTGAGGAAACTGGGAGGAGTAGCAAAAAAAAAATTATGAGCTCAAGATAATAGGGCCTTGTGATATGTTGTTTGCATCTGCACTGGTATCATTTATTCCAAACTTGAAACTGCTGAGTGTGAGGTACACGGTGTTATCTAAACCTGCTTTGGTTATTATATTGGAGGGATTAAAAAAGTTGAAAGTGCACAACATATCTCATTGCATAATTACTGAAGACCCTCCACCCGCACCAATGAAAATTCTGACCAAGCTTGATGAATCCATTCTCGAAAAAGCGTCTAGGTTAGACAAATTCCTAACCTGCATGAGTGGCTCATGCATCATGTGTCAGCACACTCGAAATGATGAAGGTTCATGAGGGGGTATAAGTATGAAGACCTCAGGAAAGTGGATGGGGTGAGATCTCTTGCAATTTGACAACTTTGAAAATGTACTGCTTCATGAGTTAAAGGTCCAGTAAAATGTGTGAAGTTGTGTATATGAAACATATGTATAAGTATGAAGAAGACCTCTTGTAAGTGGATGAGGTGAGATCTCTTGCAATTTGACAACTTTAAGAATGTACTGCTTCATGAGTTAAAGGTCCAGTAAAATGTGTGAAGTTGTGTATATGAAACATGCATATAAGTATGAAGAAGACCTCTTGAAAATGGATGGAGTGAGATCTCTTGCAATTTGACAACTTTAAGAATGTACTGCTTCATGAGTTAAAGGTCCAGTAAAATATGTGAAGTTGTGTATATGAAACATGCGTATAAGTATGAAGAAGACCTCTTGAAAGTGGATGAGGTGAGATCTCTTGCAATTTGACAACTTTAAGAATGTATTGCTTCATGATTTAAAGGTACAGTAAAATATGTGAAGTTGTGTATATGAAATATATGTATCAGTATGAAGAAGACATATTGAAAGTGGATGAGGTGAGATCTCTTGCAATTTGATAAGTTGAAGAATGTACAGCTTCATGAGTTAAATTTCAGTAAACTGTGTGAAGTTGTGTATATGAAACATGCGTATATGTATGAAGAAGACCTCTTGAAAGTGGATGAGGTGAGATCTCTTGCAATTTGACAACTTTAAGAATGTACTGCTTCATGATTTAAAGGTCCAGTAAAATGTGTGAAGTTGTGTGTATGAAATATATGTATCAGTATGAAGAAGACATATTGAAAATGGATGAGGTGAGATCTCTTGCAATTTGATAACTTGAAGAATGTACAGCTTCATGAGTTAAATTTCAGTAAACTGTGCGAAGTTGTGTATATGAAACATTTGTACAAGTATGAAGAAGACTTCTTGAAAGCGGATAAGGTGAGATCTCTTGCAATTTGAGAATGTATTGCTTCATGAGTTAAAAGGTCCAGTACAATGTGTAAACTTTTGTATATGAAAACATACTCTCAACATTTCAGTTTATTTGGCCTACTTTTTTTTTAGTTCTTTTAAAAAATAATGGTTCTTTCCTTTTTTTTAGCTACTATTTAGAGTCTGTTTGGATGGGTTTAAAAAATGTAACTTGTAAGTCAGAAGCTAAAAGTCACAAGTATAGAATACCTTATTTTTAAAAAAATTTGGCCTAAAAGTGAGTGCTTAATCCAGACATTTCTCGTGTACCTATTATGGAAAGCGTTTGGACTCTGTCTCTTTTTCTTTCGTTCTCTTTTTTTCTTTTATGAATTGTTGTTAGAAATGGTAGACTGCGCAGGAAAGGATTCGGGTGGGGGAGTGTCTACCTCATCTCCCGAGCCTGATGAATGGGAAATGGCGCTAGATCTACCAAAGCACTTTTTAATCTTTTCAAACACTTTCAAAATTAAAAAGTGCTTAAGAGCTAAAAACACCTAAAAATAAGCTAATTCAAATGGACACTTAATTTCAACGTTCCACCTAATATGTTTAAGACCTCAAGATAAAAGGACTTCTTGATTCTTATACATTTGACATATATTTAACTTAAGATCACAAGATTCAAAAGTCTTATTTACTTTTTTAAACTCTTACTTTTGTTTTGTAATTTTGTAAGTTTCAAGGCTATTCTCTTTAACAACCTTGTATCCATTTATATATGTATTGCCGAGCATTATAAGCTCACTCTTCTGGTGCCATTTCATGAGTTTCATATCTAAATTATTGGATGTTTACAAACACCCCGTAATTAGCATAAACTTGTAATAAAATATTCCGCAGGGGAAAATGACATGCTATGTGAAGATCACAGTTCAAAAGCTCCTCCAAAGGGTTTCGAGTGGCAGTACACACATGGAAATTTTGTTGAGTAAATTGTTTAGAACTCTTTCAAACTATCCCTGTTTCGTGAGTTTCATATCTAAATTATTAGATATTTACAGAATTTCTTGAACCACCAAGAATTATTTGTGTTAGATGCGTTCATTTTTAAGCCTTCTTTTAGCGAATATAATTGTATGAAGTTCAACATTTGTATTTGTATAATTGATTGTTATCATTTGTATCAATATTGTACCAGCAAATACATGTATATTAGTATTTTGTATCACTAAAAAAGATTTGTATAGTTGAATCATTTTTATTCGTGTAATTGATCAATGTTATTATTTGTATTTGTATAATTAATTGTTATCATTTGCATTGAGAGAGAGGAGACAAAGAGAGGCGAGAGAGGGGGATCGGGGAGAGGAGACAGGCAAGGGAGAGATGGCAGGGAGAAATGAGAAAGACAAGCGAGAGTGTAGAGAGAGAGGCGAGGGAGAAAGAAGATATGAGAGAGAAAATAACTACAAAATTCTAACTATAACTACAAATTATAATTCTTTCAAATTATAATGGTATATTGCAAATGCATATCACATGTTTGTCTAATTATGTAAGTTTCTTTTCTTTTTCTTTTTTTTAAAAAAAAGGACAAGACATGGTTCAAGTTTGAGCACATAAGAAGATATTTAAGTTGGAATAACTTTTTATTTAGACACTTACAATATAGAAATAGTCATATCGAATATTTACACAATTTGAAATTTGTATCAATTTAACATTTTTTGTGGAGTTGACATGTAGAATGAGGTTCACCCGATATAGGTGCATGAAGAGCCAAGAAAATTGCAATTATTTTTAATTTTTTCCCAAAATTTTTGTTTCATTAAAACGTAAAAGTTTTAAGGAAAAATATTTTTCCATAATATTTTGTTGAAGTTTTTCTCTAATGAAATATTCACCTTATTTATCTTATTATTTTAAAGATATCATGAAGTGTAAATTTTGAAAACTCTAATGTATCAAAAATTTGGAAAAACTAAGTCCATGTCCCATATCAGTAAAGTAATTGCACACTCCTGCCCCTTTATTTTGATGCCACTTCAATAATTACTCAAAATGATTATTTTTTTTTCTTTCCTCAGTCTGACGTATCATGATATTAACACTCTTTTGTATTTTCATTGTCTTGTTTGTTTTGTTTTGGGAAAGATTCAACATTTCTTTTCATGTGAAAGGCTGTGCTCTTCCTTTGTCTTTTTTTTTTTTAAAAAAATATATAATAAAATTCAAAAATAACTATAGTAGCTAACCTTTTTTAGACTAATAAAAATGTAGGAAAATTAAATAATTAGACTACAACAAGAAGTAATTAAAAAAATACTAAAATCATTAACTTACTTTTTAAAATCAAAATTAATAAAAAAAATATTTTATATACTCCTTTTCTTTCTTTTTTTCTCATTTATTTCTTTATTCATTATTTTTTTTTCTTGCTTTTATTTTTCTCCCTTTTTTCCTTTTTTTCTCCTTTATTGGCTCCTTTTATTTTTGTATTTTTTTTATTTCATTTTTCAATTTATTTTATTTCTTGTTCCTTTCCTTTTCTTTTCTCTTTTTTTCCCTCTCAAATCATAATATTCTTTATTTTTTTACCACAATTTAATTTAATATATATTTTCATGGTAGCATTGATTGTTGCTTCAATTCTTCAGTGAGACCTCTATGATACCATTACTATATATTTATATAATGTCATGGTATCGTTGATGCCTTCTTCAATTTTTTAGTGAGACCCTGCATAATACCATCACAATATATCTATATATTATCATGATATCATTGATGTTTGCTTCGATCCTCCAGTGATACCTCCATGATACCATCACAATATATCTATATACCAGCATGGTAACATTCATGCCTCCTTCAATTTTTCAGTGAGACCTCTATAATACCATCACAATATGTCTATATACTGACATGATATCATTAAGGATTGTTTTATATAATTAGTAACACTTCTCGGATTATGTATGATACTATCACAGTATATTTATATATTGTTGTGATAGCATTAATGTTTCCTTCATTCACAAAACTACTCATACATTAATGATATAATAACAATATATAAATATATTGTTATGGTATCGTTAAGGTTCCTACATTCGTTCATGTAAAATTAACTCATTTCTCAATGACATGCTATCATATATATATATATATATAATGACATGCTATCATTGACAAATGAGCAGTCCTTCAAAAAATGAACTCATAATTTCTTAATTAATGATATTATCACAACATATTATATTTCCTCCAATGATATTATTAAGGACAATTTCATATAATCTACAACACTCCTCAAATCATGTATTGATGTACGCTTCAATACTATAGCGAGACCTCATGATATCATTGGAGTATATCTATATACTGACATGGTATCATTGAAGTTTTCTTATGTATATATATATATATATATATATATATATATTATTATTATTATTATTATATTCATGGTATCATTGATGTATGTTTCAGTCTTTCAGTGAAATACTCTAATCCTTCATGATACAATCACATTGCATCTGTATACTAACATAGTACCATTGTCAGTTTTAATCCTTCAGTGAGACACTCCATATTCCTCCATGATATCATCACAATATATCTATAGATTATCATGGTATCATAGAGGAGTGTCTCAATCATGTAGTAAACCACAAAATTAAAAAGTTTTCTTTACTTTGTTAAACTTCATGTCAAGTCAAAACATGACAATCAAATATATCTATATATATATATATGGAGAGAGAGAGAGAGAGAGAGAGAGAAAGAGAGAGTAAGATTAGTATAATAATCATGTCAAACATTATCTTTTTAATGAGTGTGTTAAGAGAAAAAAGAGAAATATGAATGGAGGCCATAGAGAGGTGCTACATCACCTTGTCTATGTTCCTCCTTTATATATATATATCATTGATGTATGTTTCAGTCTCTTATTTTTCCTCATAAAAATGTCAATAAAAAGTAATAGAATAAAAGATAATATAATATTATAACCAAACAACACGAAATAACCTTTTAATATATATATATATATATATGAAGCTGAATAAATGTAGCAGGCAGAAGAAACAAAAAGGATGACGTAAGCACTTACGTGAGCAAAAAAGAAATAGAATATTTCTTTTCTAAAAGTCAAAAAGGAAGGTCCCATCATGTCGGCCATTTATA
>JAJOOH010072886.1:0-36423 GCA_029582605.1 Solanum gracilifrons
AATTTACTCACAAAAACTGAATCTTTAACACAACCATAACCAAACTAAATGGAAATATCAGTAAAATAAGCCAATCAAAGCCAACCCCACATCAAATTTACTCACAAAAACTGAATCTTTAACACAACCATAACCAAACTAAATGGAAATATCAGTAAAATAAGCCAATCAAAGCCAACCCCACATCAAATTTACTCACAAAAACTGAATCTTTAACACAACCATAACCAAACTAAATGGAAATATCAGTAAAATAAGCCAATCAAAGCCAACCCCACATCAAATTTACTCACAAAAACTGAATCTTTAACACAACCATAACCAAACTAAATGGAAATATCAGTAAAATAAGCCAATCAAAGCCAACCCCACATCAAATTTACTCACAAAAACTGAATCTTTAACACAACCATAACCAAACTAAATGGAAATATCAGTAAAATAAGCCAATCAAAGCCAACCCCACATCAAATTTACTCACAAAAACTGAATCTTTAACACAACCATAACCAAACTAAATGGAAATATCAGTAAAATAAGCCAATCAAAGCCAACCCCACATCAAATTAACACTCAAAAATTGAATCTTTAACACAAAATCATCTCAAAACAAAACAGAAATTGAACTTACAGAAACAACAAGAAGGGCACGTAGAGGGCTTCCTTTACGAGTCCAATTGTAAACATTATGAGCAGTATTCTTTGAAGCTTGATGAAGCAAAGGAACATTTTCAGAGACAAACCCTTTTATCCTCTGAATTAATTGACCATTATTATTATTATCAGAAGAAAAAATTGCTGACACAAAACGATTGAAAATATCAACAAGAGTAACCCCTTCTTCTTCTTGATTCATCCCTTTTGATGGCTTCTTGAAATTTGTTGAATCTATAGTTTCACCATCATCAAATTTCTCTTGAAATTCTCCATTAGACTTTTCAGTAGTGTCTGCCATGGCTTAAGGGATTGAATATCTCAAAAACTGTACAATACTCACTTGGTCATCATTATATATATAAAGGGTGTATTTGGATCTTGATTAAAGGTACAATTTTGTACTAATTTTTACGGTTAAGATTTAAGAAAGTTGTGCTTTTATCCTATTTTACATGATGGTAGGTATTTGAAGAGGTATGGATTTGAGATGGTGATTTAATTTATTATACTAATGAAAATAATTATTGAAATATTAATTTGATAGTGAAAAAGTTTTTAGAAAATCAATGAACTTTTAAAATCTTGATAGGCGTGATAAACTAAGTTGTGTGAAATTTTCACTTTTGATGTTGACGTATTGTATTTGTGTCGAATTATTCAAAAATATAAATTTTGTCTACTTTTACTAGGCACATAATTTAATTTATTTATTTATTGAAATTATTGGTCTAAGATAAGTCACAGTCTCAACATATGTTTGTGTGACTATAACTTATCTTATTAAGAATAAAATGAATATTTAAAATTTGAAGTGTTACTAAATATTAAAATGTATCGATTTTTTGATACTGACTAAAAATCAAAGTGTGTCATATAAAATAAACCATAAAACATAGAAAATTTTACTTTTGAAAAATTCAATATGCTCCTATTGATATTTATACCATCATATTTCGTGATCAATAATATTTAGCCACCTATTGTTGGAATGCACTATCTAATTTGTTTCTTGTTATGAATTTATTAAAAATTAAGACTAGGAGTTATTATAATGACAGATAATCAAATGGACAATACATTCTTAAAAAATTACATACGTGGAGAAATTTGCTTGCACATTGATTGTGCAAAAAAGTGGACGTATCAATCCAATTGTTTTTTATGAACCTAGATTTTCTTGAAACAATTAATTAAACAACTGGTCCATTACTTTTGATTTTTCATCTGATATTTGATATTTATATTTAAATTGTGAATACTACTCGAATTTACATCATGTATAAGATCAATCATACAAATAATATCATGTTTCATGTGATGCCACAAAGTGTTGTACGTGTGATTAAGAATAAAATTGTTATCTTGTGAAATACAAACATAATTTTCAATAGACTCTCAATTCAACTTAACAAAAATATTTATTAAAAAGATATTTTTAAAAGTATCATTCAAAATCTATGATTAAAGTTAAAAAAATTTATCTATCCCACAACAATTTTTTTAATATAATGTCTGACATTTTTTAATATTAATCAGAGAAACAGGTAATTGGGAATAGAGACTTAATTTACTTTTGTTATTTTGTGTTCGTCAAAATGTGAGACTGATTGCTAACACCAAGGACTTGATTGATCATCGGGTTGCGATGGAATGGTAAGAAATCCTTTATTTTTAATTGAATGTCTTAAATTTAAATTAATCTGATATGAAATCGCCTTTATTAGGAAGCGTTTTATCCCTAATATAAGACTTTCTAGCGCGAATCCGAATTTTATGTTGGATTCAAATTAGTGCACCGATTGCATGCATTACGGTTCAACGAACACCTACACATTTTAATGCATTTTTTGTACTCTTTCCATGTGATACACATATGAGATTTTTTAAAAGAAAATCTTTAGTAGGGAATGTTTTTCCCGAATAAAATTTAAATTGTATAAATTTAAATTAGTCGAGTTATAATATGGATATTTGGACAACGAATAGGCGACCAAAAAATGGATCTTCTAAGATGCAAAAAATTTCATATTTTTAAAGCACCACGTTTACATCTATGTAGATTTAATTTTGTATTATTTGATAGAAAATGTCTATGATCCATCAATAGTAGGGTTGTTCAATGAGATCTCTCTATCTTTGCTTAAAGATTTCGAGTTTGAGTTATGAAAATTTTCTGATAGAAAATGTATGCATTATTGGATATACATTAGGGAAGGGCTAGATACGTGACCTCTTGATCGTATGACAATTACTTTTATTATTACCACAAGGCTTCCATTCGTAATTTATACTATATATACATAAAAAAAAACTATGTCACTAGTTCTAATACAGGCATTTTATACAAAAAAAATACTACCTACAAGTAGGGGTGTGCATTCGGTTTTTTCGGTTTGGTTTTGCACTATTCGGTTTGGATTTTTCGGTTTTTGGTTGTGTAAAAGTGTAACCCAATCCGATCCAAAATAAATTTGGATTGATTTGGTTTTTCTCTATTTGGTTCGGCTTTTTTCGGTTTGGTTATTTAGTTATGTCAATAATTAATAGCATAACCAAAGTAATAATATTGAATCCCTTAAATATATTTTCTAATATAAATCATAAGAAAAATTTAAAAGAGAATACTTATAAGTATACCTATTATATATGTTCAGGCATAAAATATAAATGTAATCATCGTGAAAGGCAATAACCAAAAAGGGACAAAAGTGGTTAACTCCAACTTAATTCTAAACCTAAACATACATACATACATATAGAGAGAGATAATTCGGTTTTTTTGGTTTTTCGATTTTTATTTTTTTTAATCCAAAAACCAAACCAAAAAACCAAACAAAGTGATTTATTAATCCAAAAAACCAAAAAACCAATCCAAAAAAAAATTCGATTTGATTTGGTTTGGTTATTCAGTTTAACCCGAATAGTGCACACCCCTACCAACAAGCTAAGCGTCTAGAAAAGTAGCGTATATAAGAAAAGTATTAAATATAATGTATTAGTAATACATACATTAATAATATTGGTATTAGTTATGCTTACCGTAATTATGCTGAGATTAATGTGGAAAAGGGGTAATTTGGTAGCTTTAATCATATTTAGTTTATAACTTGAAAAAAAGCCAAGATCTTGCATTTATTTATTAGTTTTGGAGTTTTCACGCTTTGTTTTTTACGCGACTATGTAATTTAATGAAAGTGTAGCCTTTGATCAAAGGCTACACTTTTGATCACGGGATATGTTCTATACAACCTTAACATATTGAGTTCAGATAAACCTGTACCAGTACTCTGCAACCGCCTTTGTTATGTTAGTGACTCAATTTCAAACTTGATATGGTGACAAATAGCCATGTCTCTAAATTGAAGTTTGATAATTATGGTGATAAATAACATGTATAAGAAATGTTGATGTTTTGATAATTATTGATTGCTTAATGCTTTAGCCTACGAGGAATACTTACCTCTCCATCATTGAACAAGAACGTTTATACTATGTCATTCGATAAATGTCTTGTATCGAGTGTTTGTTATGTGTTCTACCTCATAGATGTAGATGCCTTCAGAGACAAACTGGTTTAACAGCAGCCTCGTAAGCCATGATGTTGTCCGGGTTTTTGGCATTACAATGCTACGTTACAGTTTTTTAACGAGGTTCAGCTAAGCCTAATAATCAACAACGACGCTCAGTTAAGCCAAATGTGCATATGATCATGACTGATAAGACATTGAAAATCGCGTAAGACTTGCCTGAATACTCCTTCTCGATACTGCTCAGCAATATCGCGGAAAAGGTACACTACAATTCTTCTTTTCTTCTGCTGTTCTATCATTACTCTGTATAGAAATCCATAGAAAAGTGAAAAGGGAATGTGTAAGGTTAAGGAAACCATAGAAAAACTTGTCCCTTCATTTCAATTTGACTATCTGGTTTTGACTTAGCACGAAGTTTAAGAAAGTAAGAAGACTTCTGAATCTTATGGTCTTAAACATGTTACGTGGAAAGTTGAAACTAAAAGAATTGCTATAAAGAGAAAGAGACATTCTGTTTGAAACGGAGGGAGTAGCAAAAACTTGCCCACATAAGTGATACATAAGGCAAAAACTTGTCAATAAGTGTCTGTGAGTACCTAAGTACTTTTTAGTGCACAGACAAAGAAACTCAAGGGCAAAAACTGTAACATCCGGCAATTTGAAATAGCTATGAAGAAGCTTAGAATTGGAAATAGTCATTTTTGGAAAGAATTAAAAATCTGGAAAATTTAGCTAAGTATGGAAAAAAAAGTGAGTTTTTGGTAAACTTTAAACTTGAGCGTTATTGGAAATAGTATGTATTACCGTTCAAAGTTGACCAAAAACTCACTTTTTTTTCCATACTTAGCTAAATTTTCCAGATTTTTAATTCTTTCCAAAAATGACTATTTCCAATTCTAAGCTTCTTCATAGCTATTTCAAATTGCCGGATGTTACAAAAACACGAGGACTATACAGAAGACGGAAGAGTTATTGACCTAAATGCTTTCGTTGAACGTCTCCAATAGTCTTGCTTGAAGTTTTACCTTCGACTCCTTAAGGGAAAGTAGAACATTATACAAGATGTAGAAATATTGCTTAAACTTAGCTGCAATACTAGGTTAATTACCTTATTTTAACGCGTCAAGCAAAGCTGGGATTATAGTGTTAGAGATCGTTTGAACTAGGGACTTGCCACAACCTGTTACAAGGCGCCCTTTCTTCGTAGCACAAGGAGCTGAGTTTAACAGTAATGGCATTGCTACAAAAAGGAATAAATACAATTAGCAAACATCAGATTTGGTTTATAACGCGGAAAAATGAATGATTAGAAGAAGAAGATACAGGTAGAAAATTTACCAGAAATAGCAGTCATTCTTACTAAAGCACTAACAACCTGCATAAACCACAAGTTAGGTATGACAGATCAAGGCTTTTTCTTCCAGAAGTTCACTTTTTATCGCGATTTTTTTAGTCCCATTAATCGTGCTACACGACATATTACTATGTCAACGTACTGAAGACATCTAGTTCGATAAGTTGCTTATTTCACAACCATCTACATCCAGACATAATGTGACTAATACATATGACAAGCATTTTAAGTGAAATTTCATACGAGTGTTATAGGAAGATCGAACCTTTCATCATTTGAATTATTGGAAACACTCAAATGAGGAATGAAATCTGCCCCTAAGCATTTGCATTGTCTATATGGTTCTTAGTAAGTTAATCGACAGCTCCAGGAAACAGTATAATTATACGATGCCTTCTTAAAGGAGACGTAAAGATAGAAACTTTATTCACCTTTTCAACATAATCAAGGTAATGCATTCGAAGGATTTGGCAAGAAGCATTCGACTTGTATCTTCAGTAGCAGTTACCAAGATAGCTTACAGATAAAAGCATTATAGAATCATATACATATGCAGAGTCCTCTGCAGTATCCCGAGCAAATGAAGTTTAGATCAAGAACACCAGAGATTTGAACTAAAAAAAAAATGCTCATTTTGAACCCCGGAAAGTAAAGTACAGATAAAAGCTTATGTCATTTACTCATATACACGTGAACGAATAAACATGTTGTAGATTGGTAAATGTGACATTACCTGTAGAAACGCGACTACTTTATTCACTATCTCGTGCTGGTAAGGTTTCAAGATATCTGCACTGCAACTGTGACTGAACAACAGTATATCTGAATTGAAGTTGCACATGTCTATACAAACGAGACAACATTACTAGACAACGATATGCACTTGCTGATGATATTGTTCTTGAAAATGCGGGCTCAGAGACATTGACAGCTGACCACTCCATGCCAGAACAACATACCCTGTGTAATCCCACAACAACAACATACCAATTCTCATATTCAACTTTTCCTTGGACCGCTCCATTCACCACTACCAATTCCCTCGATGTCCACCTACATTATTTACCTCTCGAGACCCTCAACACCTCTCTAGCTACTTAATTTCCTAATGCAATTAGTTGTCCAATCCGACATTCTATTTGCATCCCCACTACTCCCCCAAGCCCTCATCGTCATCAACTTCTCTCCCATCACGTAGTTCTATTAGTAGTCAGCCACCTCATTTAATCCTCGACGAGTCATACAAAGCCCTCCCTTTTTCTTCCTCTTAATCTCTAAATCCATTGCTAAAAGCTTATGTTGAGTTATAAGATACTCACTCAGCTCGGGATAAATTTCTATCACACTGTCTAAGGAGTAAGTAGTCTATCTGAGTCTTAGCCACCGTACTACAAAAAAGTCACCAACTAATACTCCTTGGGAAAACTCAAATTAGCTATCACCAAATCAAAAACTCCACTTTGTTAATATATACAGACAATGAATAGAATTATTATAGCATTGGAAAGAATAATAGTAGGTACCATGCACCATTTTTTGAAGTAGAAAATAATAATTAAGGTCGGACCTAACTCAATCCCAAAACATGAAAGCATAGAGAAGAATAAAATAACTAGGCACAACATAGCATATATCCCCTTCCTTATCAATAAGAAATGAACGTTGGGCCTAACTCAATCTCAAAAGCTAGCTTAAAAGGTTATGATTGCACGAAACCATTATATAGAGATAACGAGTCATTTCCTCAGACAATATGTGTGACATTAACACTTTCTGAAAGTACGTCCAGGACTGAACATCTAGGGCGTGGACAAACATAATATTAACGTCAAACATATAGTAAAAATAACCAAAACATAGGAACAAGTCTGAGTCTCATAGACTGATACCATGATGAATAAACGTTGGACATAACTCAATCTCAAAAACTAGCTTAAAGTATTATGATTGCCCAAACGATCCATTTCCTCCATCAATATGTATGTAACACATCCTCACACACCCTCAAAACTGAACAACTGGAGTGTGGACAATATAACATTAAGAACCAACACAAAATAAATAACCAAGAAATAGAAATGGATGTACGGACTCTGATACTATAATAAGAAATAAACATTATATAGTGCCCAAGCTTAATTTCCAAAACTAGCTCATAAGTTAAAAGTTGCCCTTAAATAAGAAGATTATAACAACTCATTTCCTCCGCGAACATAAAATACTTAATGCGTACCCCTGGTTATGGACAGTTATATGTAATTATCTTAGGTGATTTAATTAATATCTTCTTTTTAAAGAATATATAATTTATATATAACTAGTGTTAGCCTCAAGTTAAAGTAGATGATAGTGACTTCCAAATTCCTGGAGATCACAATTTTTTCTATATATGTAATAATAACAATACGTCAGTATATGTCTAGATGTGTGTCACAAAAACAGTATTAACACTATGCCAAAACTTTATAGAAAAGGTAGTGCATCTTTTTTTTTTCTTCTTCTTCTGAAATTAGGAATTCATCATGACTTGAAATCTATATTGCTCAGACTTTACAAAAATGCGATCTTGAATTCTTCAGAAATAGTGCTTTTTTGAAGAATCAAGACATGACATTTTTAGAAATTCCGAACAATATAGATGGAAACTTGGATCAAGAAGTGAAATTAAGAAAATAAAATAGTGAATTTCAGTAATTCGAAATAATGGCATCATTATTCACAAAATAAACTATACTATTATTTATTTTTTCCATATACATCATTATTTGATAAATATTGAAGAAATTGTTTGAGTTGTATTTCAGGTAAAATAACAATTTTCACCTTACAAAACATTCAGACATATATATTTTTTCCAAGATGTTTAAAACATAGATGAATATTGTGAACTATTGGATCTTAAATCCTTTGTATTAATTCGAAAAAAAAAAGTATACAGATTCGACTTGTAGGATTACACTGGAACAGTATATTGACGACCAAATGATGAAAAAAGAAAGGTAAAGTTAATCCTATGTTGCTTGGTCTCATAAAATATAGTCAAATACATGTTGAATCCTCTAAAAATAGTGTATTTTTTTAAAGAATTTGACACGAATACAACAACATTTTGAAGTGTCGGAGCAACATAGAATTAAAACCATGAACAAGAAAAGTACAAGATTTACTTACAAATGTGAAAATTTTGTAGATTAATTTGAACAAGATGAGTACTCAGAAGATAATAGTTCATCTAATAGATCAGGACCTAAATCTTCAAATATAAACACATTTTCTTCTTTAATACTAATATTCTTCTTTCTTTTTGATGTACTATTTCTCTTCTTGTGTTTCTCTTTTAGGGCTGCAGCTGGACTAGACATAAATAATCCATCTTTAGTAATATTGTTAAATTCCATTTTTGTTAGGGATTCACGCACTTTATCTACTGAAAAATTCAAGCAAGTTAAAGGACCTCTCATGCAAAACGCGGCTTGGTCATAAGTCAAAGCAGCTTCTTCAGCAGTATCAAACGTTCCGAGCCAAACCCTTGTTCCATTCCTTGTTGAATCCCTAATTTCAGCTGCATATTTTCCCCATGGCCTTTTTCGAACACCTATATAATTTTTTTTCTTATCATCAACTTCAACTTCAACTTCAACTTCGACTTTGATGTTTGAAATTAGTTTTTCATGATGATCTTGAATCTTCAAATCCATCTATAAATGGAGTAACTTTATGTAGTGTTAATATAATGTAGATATTTTTAGTATAAAGTATGGACTAATATATAATGAGTGGAACAACTATATATGTTTTCTACTGATTGCAAGGATATTATTGGAAAGTTATAATATTAACTTGTTTTTATTTGTTATAGCAGATAATATGTTTTATTTTATAATTTTATTTGAGCCTAGCATGTTATATCCTTTGAATGGTTGGATAGTGTAAAATATTAATTGTACGGATCAATAATGTATTATGAGATGTAAACTCAAATTTGGACGAGTTCTATTAATAATAATTACATAATAAGGTAATTTATTAGGAAAATATAGGTAATTTTTTGGTAAGTACTAATTGATAAATTGATATAGATAATAAATATATATATGTGAAAATTATTAAAAAAATTCTTCTAGGGTTTTGTCTATTAGTGAGATTAGGAAAAAGGATTTACAACTGATCCACTTGCTTTAATTGCTAATATTGAGCTGTATGAGGCTCATTAAGAGATTAATAAAAATAATTAATTAATGTTAATGATAATTAATTGATTAATATGATGTAGGCCTCCCCCACCACCACCACTTGCTCCCCTACCCTACTCCTAAAATAAAAGAGAGAAAAAGGACAGAAAATGCAAATAATCTATATGTGAAAGTCTACCTTTTTTAAGATATACATACCCTACATTTTTGGCTGCTTTAAATTTTTTAAATACTATGGATAATTAATTTTTAATTAATTTGATATGTTCACGCTATTTACATTATTTTTCAGGTTAATTAATCCTCTTATTATATACGATCTCAGTAATTATCTTTAAAGTAATTTGATCGATACATAGATATTAAACCAATTTCAAACCTTGATCATATTTTCCTTCAAGTAGAACTTTATATATAATTCATAAATTTCAAATTGAGGTACTTAATTATGTAGTTAAAAGTAAAATGAAAAGAATTTCATTACACATTAGTTAAATATAATTAAATTAAATAATTACCTATTAGTAGGCCCTAGAATAAATTATGGCCAAAATTTCACAGCAGCCATTCCAATAATAGAGGGAACATAAATTGCAAATTTATCAAAACCTAGTAGAATTGATAAGATGGACTATATTTTATATGTATAAAATCATCTAGATAGGTTGTGAAAAACAACAAAAGAAAAAGAAGAATGACAAAATTACCCTTGCAAATATGACCCGTTCAGTTCGTCTAAATTTTATACGATGATTAATTGATGATCGATTTATTTATTAACTCGACTGATATTCAGTTCATTTAAATTTTACACAATTTAATTAATGATCAATTTATTTATTAACTCGATTGATTTTAATCCGCCTCATTTAATTGATGATTTATATGTTGAACTGATTTAAGTAGTAATCCAATTTAATTATCCTAAGTTTCAATTTTTCCTACGTTTGAAACTGTCTTTTCATAATCAAGTTATATATTAATCAACTTGGTAATTTATTAAAATCAAAGGTAGCTAGGTTCCATTAGTCAATTTGCACCTTTACAAAGAGGTGACACTTCTCCTAATCATTCCTCAGCATGACTGAATTTTACTGGATTGTCACTCTATGTATTTTTTATTATTATATTTCATCGAGTATTTAAGTTGTCTATAAAGAATTTATCCATTACTGGATTGTTCACTTTTTTTCATAATTAGGTTTGAATTATGGAAAATAAATCACTTTTGTAATAAAATATTCTATCTTTCTGGCTTGAATTCTTATGAGTTGAATCCCAACTAAATATCAAGTACCGCATGAAAAATAAAACGGACTAAAATTTTTAACCATAAATATGGCATGTATATATACATTTTGTCCTATTTTGGTTTAATTTTATGAACAGAAAACTATATTATTGGTACTATAGTTGAAACAGATAATTTAATTAAATGCATGAAAAGGATCGATATTTAATATTATATTATTGTCCTATAGTCCATTCAAGGAATTTAATTTGCCACTCCTCTTCTAGTCCATTCAAGATTCCCCTCTTCTCTGTCTTTTCTTTCCCATTTTTGGAAATTTAATTTTGAATTTAATGGGACGTTGAGGCATAAAAAATGTGAAATTTAAAAGAAAAAATAACATTTATTTTTAATTTGAAAATTAAAATTGTATCTGAATATGAATACAAATTACGATTGTTTTTGAATTATTATGAGCGATTTGAAACGAAGATGGTGAAAATATCATTTTGTAGTAGTTCGAATTTCGAAAAGAAAAGGAATTCCATAAAATTATAACAACAATGTCAAAAAACAAAAAACAAAAATCCAAAAAAAAAATGAAAATTATTCATGACCAATCGCGCACTATCCACATACTCCTTGTGTAATTATTAGATTATACATTCTTCTGTTTTAATTATTTGTTTCACTTTCTTTTTTAAATTCGTTCAAATTTTAAAAAAATATCTCTTTTTCTTTTCTTCTTTTTTAGTAATTTTTTAATTTCAATTTTTCAACTAAAATAAATATCTAATAGACTCTCCTTATCAAATCAAAATCAAATAACAAATTAAAACAAAAAAAATACTACATAACGTATGTAATAATATATAATTTATTATATCATCGACGTATATAAATTAAATCTTTTTACTATTATAATAAACAATAAAAATATTTGTGAGGCAAAAACTTTGGACCTTACGTTTGGAAATTTTGTCTTTTTCCGTCGGCCGTATATATACCCCACAATCACTTATTTTTTAATTAAAAGTAAACATTACATTAAAGGACAACAACACTAGTGAAACCCTAAATATTTCTAGAATCTTTTTAACTTATTTTTTTCTTTCTTTCATTAACTTTGTAAATGTTTTCGTAAAGCGTTGGAATAATAGTAAAATTATCTTTATATTATTTATAGATTATTGATTCGAATCATTAAAGCAGTTATTGATATATGTTTGTATTAGATAGTTTACTAACTACATTATATGCACGTCGATCCTTTCTTGCACCCTATACAAATGCGAAATACTTAGTGCACTGAATTGTTCTATTCACTCTGTAATTAGTTTTAAATCTAGACACCTATCTTAACTAGCTAGATCTCTTGCATATTAGCTCGATTTGACTTGACTCAATTCGTCTGGGAAAGGACCATTTTGAACATGCTATAGTCGATATTTATTAACAAAGTCGAAGCTAGACAAATTAAGATTTAACTCGATTGAGCTATATTTGCTAGTCTCAATTTTTTTGTTGAATAATACACTTTTCTTAAGCCCGCAATTTATTTGTTCAACACATCTAAGATAGAATCTAGTGAACTAATTAAGTCAAAGTCAAAGTCAAAAATATGCTACTACTTATCTCTGCTTAACTCGATTATTTAGTTGAATAGTATTTTTTGTCTTTTTTATTTTATGCATTTAAATAATCAAACTAATTTAAGTTTAGCTCAATTCTTGATTAAACGGAAGGAGGAAGCTCTTCTTACCAAGAATTCATTATATAGTTTACTTATTACACAAAGAACAAACTCATTGCTTAAACTCAAAAGTTAATATGTTAAATTAATAAATAAATAAAAAATAATATAAAATTAGTTCTAAAGAAAAGTGTCATAATTAGTAAATATTAATATTCGAGAGTTGCAAAATCTATGCAAGATTGCGATTTATGTAAGAGAGAATTATTGGTAATTAATTAAAGAACAACTTATACATATAGGAAATATAAAAATCAGAGTTGTATGTTATAGCTATAGTTTGCATAACTGCGCTCCATAGGAAATTTTATGTTTGCTATGGAGCTTTTGATTTGTATAACTCGCTAGATACATCCAATTTTATACAAATTGTTCAGTTTTGTATAAATTCATTTATACATTGTAATTTGTATAATAAGATCTGTATTTGTATAATTATAAGTGTATAGGACGAAAATATATGTATTTGTATTTGTATATACACTTTTCTCTCGCTTCATACAAACACAAACGCATTTTATACATTATATATCGAAATCTATAAAATGACTAATTGTATACCGAAAATGGCTAATTGTATACCGAATCAGATGACAAAAAAAGGGGATATTTGCTGCGAATTACAAATAAAATAAACTATGGCTATATCATTTAATTTGAATTAATAGTTTGTTATTTTATACAATTTTTCCTTAATTAAAGTCATGCAAACTAGAGTAATAAAGTGGGAACTTTTAAAGTGTCTAAATTAGGTGTGTAATCAATATTAATTAACAGACATAATGATTGTTAAAAATTATAATTAAATTAAACTTTCTTTTAACTGAATTTTCATGTCGATTGCCTAGCTGATACGTCAAGTTCTTGATCAACATGAATTTCAAGAGCAGAATAAGGCAGCGGACTTATTCGGAAAAAAAATAAGAAATTAAAAGAATAATTTTTTTGATTTTATAGGTGTTTTTTCTTTGTTCTCTTATGAAACTTAACGGCACTCATGAATTATATTTGTCAGATTATTTATCAAATATTATTACAGACTAAAACAAGATAATATTCGTAATACATATAACTTTATATATTGTTACATTGTATAAAATATATTTTAAAAAATTGACCTAAATGAAAAGGAGATAGAATTAAGTCATGTTGACGAATGGACATTTTTAGTTTAATCGTTTCAAAATTGAGCCTGATTAATTTGAATTTATATTAAGAGGTATTAGGCCTCTCTATCGAAAAAAAATTCATTCTCAAAATTTGTAATCAATACTTCTGATTAAGATCGGAAGCATATTTCTAACTATTTTTGAGTTCGACTTGAACTATATATATATATATATATATATATTATATATATATATTTTATAATTATTACTTTCGAGCCAACTTGTATGTCCTTCCTTTAATTTTATGGTATACCTATCCATTACCTTTCACCAATATATATAAATATCGGGTAACTCTATCTAATAAACTTTTTACACACCTCCTTTCTTTTGGAAATTATATATTTGTCATTTTCACATTTGGTAACTGTAAATATATAAATAATTGATGAAATCTGATCATCAAGTTTTATTATTTTTATTTTTAAATTCCAGCATCCGACATACACGTTGAATTTCACCTTGGTTTGTCTTTTACTGTCGTCTCGAGGAACTTTAAATAATCCTTAAAATTGGGTCCATATATAATTTTCGTTTCAAATTATCTATCGTAATTTTTAAAGAAGTTTAAGACAAAATTTAAATTATTTTTTCTAGTTTATCCTTAATATAGTACGTAATTGTTTTGCAAGACAACAAAATACTTCAATATAGTAAAAAAATAGTGAAGATAGATTATATCTTACTCTTAATTAATATTTTATTAAGAGACGTGTAAAAGAGAAACACAACAAATTATCTAAGACCGAAAAAGTATAAATTAAGGTGATCTAGGTTTTGCTTGGGTCAAGAACGTACTCAAAACTGATTTTTTAATTTATGCTCAAAATCATGTTTTCATTTGTTTGTTGTGTTTGTTCTTTATAATTTAATTAACTATTAAATCAACCTAACAACAATATAATTTGTTAATTCCATATTTTTTTTCTTCAAGTAGTAGTGATGGAGCCACTTTTTTTTTTAATAACAAGGGGTGTCATGTAACATTAGCTACCACATATATACAGCTGCTAATTAACAAGACAAATTGTAATAATAGATCGATACTGTTTTAATTGATATAAAGTCTTGCTTATGTAGTAGTTAAACGAGTTGAATTGAATATGAATGGGTTAAAAGAAGTTGAGTTACATAAATAGCTAAGTTGTTGACTTTTCAAAAGTTATTTCAAGTGAAAGGATTAAAATGCGGGTCATAATTACCCTGCTCAATCCTTGTTAATTTTTAATTGTTTATTTTTTGTATAATTGTTTTATAGCCTTTTTGACCACCCATCCAAAGGTTATATATTGCATAACCCCTATCGAACTTTAGAAATGGAAAAAATTTCAGTAAAGAGAACTTCATGATGCGAATCTAAATTAATATAGCTGGTGAGTTTTAGATACAAAGATAATATTTGGGCCTTGTGGCTTGTTTGGCTCAACTCATTCGTAACTTCCCTGCACTTTCCTACTACAATATATAAATAAATATGTGAACTTCAAAGAGAAGACGAATTAATTCATTGCATGATCATAAGTTGTGTTACGTTGTTAAGACTCTCTAAAATTGTTGTCTGGTATGCCTTTTTAATCTTTCAAAATCTAATTATCGATCAAATCAAAATTTTGAATTCGTTTCTGCATAAAAGTAATCTAAAATTCAAAACTTCTATTCCTCCAATCTTTATTTATTTTTAGTTAGACATTAATGGGACATCATAAGTGAAAAGGCCATAAGAATGAGGTTGTTGAAGTGGGAAAAAGAAAAGATATGAATAAATATTAATTAATTGACTAGCAAGTGATGTCATTCTTGTTCTTGAATCTTTATAATAACCCTAATTGTCTACTATTTCAAGGACCATATTATGAACAAGTAATAACCAAAAGAAACATCCAAATTAATCAAAATCTACTTTGCTAATTCATAAATTACTGAATATTAATAATATATAATTAGTTTGATTGAAGTACTTTAGTATTTGGGAACCTAATGTCAAAAGAAATGATAGCGACTTTCTAATTTTTGAAGATTGCAATCTTCTAGCTGAAAATATGTGATTATGGTTACGTCACTAAAATCTACAATAATTATATCAATAATATATTCAATATAATTTTACAAATGAGATTTAAGGAGATAAAATATACACAAATCTTACTCCTATCAATAAAATCTAATATGTAGAACAAAAGCGAACTTCTTCAATAATTAGCTAGGAGTGAACAATGGTTGATGTAGGCAAAAAACCAACAAGATTCAACTGAACTCAACATTTTTTACATGAAATATGAATTCATACATAAAAAAAACAAGGTAGTTGTGTCATCATAATTTCAAAATTGTAATAAATTCATAGGTAAAAATCCAAATATCATATTTATCAAATTTAAATTCTGAATTCATCTATCGGAGAGAAAAAACAAGAAAAGAAAGAGAACAAGGTAGCACTCTAGGGTTAATTCCAAATAAGTTTGAGATAAGAAATTTTCCACATCTCATTAGATCTATAAACTTCATTTCTCAATCGATTTGTACATGTCATACTTGCATACAGACTATTCTAATCTTCTCTGTATCGTTTCAATTATATCGATAAAAACAATAAAAAGAAAAATAGATCAAAAGCATGAACAAGGAACATACATTCAATTTTTATTTATTTTTTGACATTTACTAGATGTACTTACACATGTAGAAATTTGTAGATTAATTTGAACTTGAAGAGTACTTAGATAATAATTCATCTAATAAATCAGCACCTAAATCTTCAAATATCAACACATTTTCTTCTTCTTTAACATTTTTCATTTTTCTTGATCTCTTCTTGTGTTTTTCTTTTAGGGCTTCAGCTGGTGACATTAATCCATCTTGCAACAAGTAGCTACATTCCATTTTTGTTAGCGAATCGCGCACTTTTTCCACTGGGAAATTCAAGCAAATTGAAGGACCTCTCATGCAAAACGCGGCTTGGTCATAAGCCAAAGCAGCTTCTTCAGCCGTATCAAATGTTCCAAGCCAAACCCTAATTCCGTTCCTTGTTGAATCCCTAATTTCAGCTGCATATTTTCCCCAAGGACGTTTTCGAACACCTATAAACTTGTGGGGCTTTTTTGGTATATTATGGAAGTTATAATTAACTTCTAATTCTTCATTTGATTGAGCTTCAACTTTAACTTCATGAGAAGTTATTTTCTCATCTTGAATTATCTTCAAATCCATTTTGTGTTGGAGATATTTGTGTTCTTCATTGATCTCTCTCCTTATTGATCTAAAAATGAGTGGATCAACTTAATTAATATATCTTTAGTGATTATATTTAAATTATATATACCGACTACCGACTGACGATAGAAAGAACTTTTCACACCATCAATTAAATTTCAAAGGCGTTCAAATTAATATTTCCTGTCTCTAATTACTTGTCCACTTTTCATTTTTTAGTTGTCCCTAATTACTTGTCCATTTTGACAAATCAAGAAAGAACAATTTCTTTTTATCTATTATACCCTCAATTAATTATCTTAAGTTTTTAATTCGTGCACTTCATAATTAATAGGGGTAAAATGATAAACTCACTATGTCAATAAATGTTTTCTTAATATGTGTGTCAATTCAAAAGTGGACAAATAATTAGGGACAGATGGGGTATACAATAATACCTAAGTTCAACATCATATACTTATAGACTATGTTGTTCGGACTCTTCAAAAATGTAATCGGCTTGTCAAGTCCTTCAAAAGTAATGTATTTTTGAAAAATCCGACATAGATATGACAACATTTTTAAAGAGTTCGAACAACTTAGCTCATAGATATTTGAAGATTTTCTATATATATATATGATCAGAAAGTTATAATAGGGATCGTGCGTGAATTCATATTTTATGGTTGATTCAAAGGTCTTAGATTCGAATTTGAGGTATGGAAAAAAAATCATGTTGAAAGCATCGTCCCCTAAAATGGGCTTGCAATGTGTCAATATTAAATTCGGATTAGTCAAAATGCAATACGAGTACTGAACATCGAGTGAGAAATAATATATATATATTTTTATATATTTTAATAAAAAATTGGATTATTTTAATTTAATATAAGTGAACAAGTGGGGATAATTATTTGACAAGTTGGATTAATGCTGTGGCATCTGTACTAGATATAGAAGTTATATATATTGTGGTTTGTCTATAAGTAAGATTAGGACAAGATTAATTAGCAATTGATCATGATCTACTTGCTATAACTGTTTGATTTGAGCTGGATTAGGATAATTAAGAGGTTGTTTAATAAATTATTAGTTTTATTATAATGTTTTTTTTTATAATTATTATTAACATAAATCATCTGGCTGTCTACCACTCAACTCTCCACCACTAAAAACATGTGTATTAAAATTTAAACCTAATAGAAACAAAATTTAAATAGAAATGTCCCCATTTTTTTTTTGTTTCTTTTAATAGAAAAATAAAAAACTATTGAAATATATTATAATTAATTGGCATCGATAGAAATCTATTTCAATTTTAACATTATTTGTGCCCTAGCTAATTCAAGAAAATCGTAAAATTTAAGGCATGTAATTTCATTGAAAAAAATTCTCAAAAACTCAAGCTCGAGATAATATTGATCAGAGGTCATATGTCATTGTGCCATAACATTGATTTTATTATCCTATTACTACGTCTTTCTTTTTCGCCTTTATTTGTATATGACTATTATATTAATGACACTTCAAATCACATACTGATCCGTAGAAATGTCACATCTTATAATAGCTAATTAATTTATATATAAAATATGTCTTCTTGAGGAAAAAAAACCTACCCTATTAATAACCACATCCTTATCTAATTAAAGTTGTTTTCCCTTTTCTTTTCAAAAAGTATCCAAAGAGTTTTTTGTATGAGTATTTCACGTTTCTAGGAACAAAAAATGGTCCATGTAAGTCTTTTTAGAAAATAAATAGATAAATTAAAGTAGGTGACAGCATAGTGTTCCCCAAAAGTCTTCATCTTTTATCTTTATTTCGCCAGCTGGTCCGTCGGCTCTATCAGCTACTTCATTAGCTTCTCTATAACATAATTCAGGTCCATACAATAAGCCTCGAATACGTTCAACTAAACAATAGAAATGGAATATTTTTATTTATTAATATATAAAAATAACATATTACAGGTAATTCTTATGATATTTATTAAAGTTATTAAATTTAAAAACGTACAAATAGTTGGTATCTTTTAACTTTTCTAATCAATTTATATTGTTTTTTGGCATAAAGAATTAAGTTGTGTTAGTAGACGTTTGGACATTAAAAAAATGTAATATCTTAAACAAATTTAAAAATAATATTTGAAAATTGAAATTGTAATTGTAATTAAACGTGTATTTAACATTTAAAAAAGAAGATAAAAACTTTGTGAGAAAACAAGTCAAAAACATTTTTCATATATACTTGGACCTCATTTTAAATTTATTTATTTATTAAAAAAAAAACCAATTCATATATAACTAATAATTATTCTAATTTATTTTATTTTTTTTGAAAAAAGCAATGTTCATTGAATCTATTACCAAAGCATGATGACATCATCATAAGGTCCAAGATGACGCGGTCAATGAGGTCACAATTAACAAAATAAAATAATAGGAATCTTATGAACCATGAATTCAAGATTGCAAATAAAAATACGAATACGAGTTTCGCTGAATTCAGACATTTGATATAAATTTCGTATTATAAGTATTAAAAGTTCACTTAATTAAAATCTCAATAATTTTAAATTCATAAATTCAAAATTTTAATTCAGTAATAGAATAATACAAAAATAATAATTATTTTCTTCGACTTTAATTTTGTAATATTTAATTAATTTGTTCATTTCATAATTAAATATTAGCCTCACACTTGAGATTTTGTCTTTTTCCGTCGGCTGATAGATACCCCACAAGTACTTTTTCCCCCTAATTTAATAAACGTCCATTAAATACGACAACTAATATTATGTTTTTATTTTATTTTTATAGCCTTTTTATAGCTGGTTAAAATTAGGGTAGATGGTTTTCATAGGCAGAAAAATATTTTCCAAAAAAAAGTGATTTTTTGTATGTTTGGTATGTTATGTAAATAAAAAAAATGTATTATTTTAAAAATATTTATATATAATTTAGAGAAATATTATGAGAGGTAATGAGGGTGGTGATCAGGAGGACGGGGCTACGAGGGAGAAGGTGAAAATGAGGTGCACTAAAGAGCGGGGAGAACAAAATCAAATATGAAACGTCGCTTGTGAGATTTATTTTCCCTATTTTTTCGTTAGAGAAGTTTTCACATTTTTAAAGAATTTATTTTCTGAGAAAGATTATTTTTTGAATAATCGAACAAATCAATTTTCTTTTTAATTTATTTCAAAAGAATGATTCTTTTTCGTTTTTTGCTTTATGCAAAACGATAAGTTTTTATAGTGATATACATTTTATGAGATGTTTAAGACCATAAATTAAATAGTTTGATAATAGCCACACAAATATATATTATGATATATTTAAGATCACAAATTGGATTCTAAAAGTTATTTGTTTGTTCTTTACTTTTTCTTTTAAATTTGTTTGAACAAAACATGTCTCTTTCCTTTTTTGAAGCTTTTTTCCTTCTAAATTTAACATTATGTGGAAAATGGACCTCAAATTTAGATATTAAGCATAAAAACGAAAATTACTGAGTTCAAGTGAACATGTAACGGTTAACCAATACAGTAGATTCATTCCTACATTAAAAATAGACAATTTGAAAAATATGAAAAACAACAAGAAAAAGGATAATGACCCTCACAAGTTCAACAGAACGAACCGACAATAATAACCAATAAGAAAAAAAGAGAAATTAAA
The DNA here is from genome assembly GCA_029582605.1 of Solanum gracilifrons. NCBI lineage: Eukaryota > Viridiplantae > Streptophyta > Magnoliopsida > Solanales > Solanaceae > Solanum > Solanum gracilifrons. The sequence continues at coordinate 20,757 of JAJOOH010072886.1, forward strand.
ACAAAAAAATATTTACTCTAATCCGATTAATACATTATATGAAGATGTTTGATCAGACACAAAAACTTCAGATTTGGTTACAACACTTGAATTAAGAAGATTGAAACATGTACAGTAATTATCAAGTAACTCAAAATAAAATAAAATACCTATGATAAACAATGAGCAACAAATTAAAACAAGTATATATTTACATTTATCAAAATATTTAACTGAGAGTCTTTTGTCTTGTTTTACAAAATAATGATTTAATTTTTTTTTTTCTCCTTCTATTTCAAAATGAGGGATCATCAAAGAAAAGGGAAAAAAGAATTTAGAACGGTGAAAATTGAACTTACATCTATTATATCAGAAAACTCTCATTGATACCATTAAACTGTAAGTCAGGTAAATTGATATTAGAGTTTCGATAAACGGATGAATAATTAGGAATTCACACCAAAAATATTAGGGAAAAAATTAAAAAATAGGAAACAATAAAACTTTTAAGTATATAATAAATTTAAAAAATAATTTTAAATTTATTCTAAAGTAGAACACTTATTAGATAAAAGTTCATCTAATAAATCAGGACCTAAATCTTCAAGAACCAATACATTATTATTTTGTTCCTTATTAGATTTAATTGGTTTTTTACCTTTACTATTTCTCTTCTTGTGTTTTTCCTTTATAACTTCAGCTGGAGACGATGTTGAACCCTCTTGACTATTATAATTGAATCCTCGTAACGATTCTTGAACTACCTCCACTTGAAAATTAAGACATGTTGAAGGGCCACGCATTGAGAGTGCAGCTTGGTCATACGCTAAAGCAGCTTCTTCAGCAGTATCAAACGTTCCAAGCCAAACCCTAATTCCATTTCTTGTTGAATCCCTAATTTCAGCTGCGTATTTTCCCCATGGACGTTTTCGAACTCCAATGTATTGTTTTCCCTTTTGGGTATTTTCTTGATCTTGAATAATATTATTATTATTATTATTATTGAAAGTAATAATCTCTTCTTCTTCATCTTTGATTTTGATTTCCTCATCATAGGAACTTGTTTCTATTGAAAAAGAATGATTCATCTTTGATTTGGATGAATTTTTTTTTAATGATTATATGAAGAAAAAAAAATGTTGAAATGATAATAGACCTTATCAAATTAGCTTTAATGGATGTTTTTGTGATGAAGAAATGGAAAATGAAAGGGTCATTTTGGATTATAGAAAATGGAAAAAAAAGTTGCAAGATTCTTTGACAACTAGGATGCCAATATATGGCATTAGATTTTGATTGGTGTGATTTATTGAAAAGTTAGATTTGGTTTATTAACTTCTTTAAGTCATTTGTTTAGATATTTTTTAACTGCTATAATAAGACGTTATGATAAAAAAAATATAATTGATTCAAAAAAATTTAAAGTCGTTATATGAAGTTTTTATTTAGCAGACATCAACTGTTATAAATAGATTGATTGTATGATATATTTCTGAGTTAGTTATTAGATCGATTAATCTGAATTTGTACGATAAAAAGTCTATTATGTGAGGTTTTAACCTTAAAACTTCATTCGTGACCGGATTAAAATTTGAGATGTCTAATTAAAATGAAGAAATACTACAGTATTATTCCACTAAACCTTCATTGGTAGAGTCTTGGAAAGCCTTTTTAATTTTTGTGGATGTTACAAGATTCTTGAGTATATGATATTATTAAGTAATCCTAAAATTATTATTAGTATTATTAACTAATAATTGTGAATAAGTACTAATTAAATGTATATAATATCCAAGAAACATTATTTATCTATGAATACTCATGATTGATGTAACTAAAATGAATAAACAATGTCTATAAAGTCAATCATTTAAAAGTGTCAAAAATTAATTTAAATTAACTAGCTATATCATGTCCAATAAAAATATTCAATTTTCTTGCTAGCATTGCTAAATTTCGTTAATAAACAGAATTAACAGTACGACTATCACATATGAATTGACTTTTAAGATTTAGCTTATGTGCAGGAAAATGAAGAATAATAATAAATCTAAAATTTGTTTAATTATATTGCTTATAATTATCTTCTTCATTATAACAATTACTATCATCTCATCATTAATTAGTATTCAGAAAGTAAGCAATTTACAAACTGATAATTGCTATTATCAGATTTTTAATTTTATGACTCTTTGATATTTGTCGTTTTCAGTCTGGTGATACCCCAAAATTATTTAATTTTAAAAATAATTTCAAGCATCCTATTGTTTGAATACATGTCTAATATATTATAAATATAATATAAGGTAAGAGTTAACATTTTTCATATTTAAATAGTGGGAAAGTCAAGAGAAAGTTACTAAGAATATATATATATATATAGGAATTTTTCATTATTATTTTTTTACCGTCAAACCTCTTTATAACAATATTTCACTGTAACAGTCATATTTATATGGAATCGATCTTTTATATTATGTTATATTATTTGTTCTTTATAATAACGTTTCTTTATAAGAGAAAAAAAAATTGAAATTACAAACAACGTCAGGAAATTATTTGATTGTAATTAAAAGGGATAAGGGTCTGAAAAATATCCCAACTTTGGTCGGATTTGCTGTTGCGATACTAAACTTTCATAAGGACCTATTACCTCCCTAGACTATTTAATACCGTATTTTTTACCCCCTGAACTATTTAATAGTGTATTTTAAAGATATATATGTGCCCACGTGGACACATTACTATTTATAATTTTGCATTATTTTTATATCCACATGGACAAACATATATGTTTAAAATATGGTATTAAATAGTCTAGGGAGGTAATAGGTTATCATGAAAGTTTAGTATCGCAACAGCAAATTCAACCAAAATTGGGATATTTTTCAGACCCTTATCCCTAATTAAAATAGACAAATAAATGGCATAAATCTGGTCAAAGTGGTCCAATTTTTTTTTGTAGCATGTAGCTAGGTTTTAGGATTGATTTCAAAGAAATAGCATACATCATTTCAAAGTGGTCCAAATTTTATATTTATAATAATTTTCATAAATAGTGAGTAAGAATTGAAAAAAATAAAATGCATCCCCTTTTATAATTTTATTATTTTTATATAAAGATATGATATTTGATGCTCACTAGTACAATTAATTCAAATTCACATAACTTAACTTATTATTGAAGGAGTCACTTACAAACTTTATTGAAGAAGTCTCTTTCAATACTTATTAACGCAAATGACGTGCTCCCTACTAGAAATTTCTTCATTCTCACAATTCGAACTCTAGAATTTATGTATATTCCAAGTCTTTTGACAATTTCCCTTTGTTGACATTGATTCGATTAATTCAAATTTGCATCGTACATAATCAAGTAAAAGAGGACATGTTTGATCTCCATTCACAATTGGATAATACACTATTATTCAACGAAAAAACGTCGATTTTGATGAAATCATGCCTCCAATTTTACATTTCTTAATCGTTACATGTCATATAATGTCAACGATTTGTGTCTTGATGATGAACATTTTGCATTAATGTTGCTACTTAAAGGTTGTGAGTTCAACTTACAATTGTTTAATTAATCGCGTTAAGGCTCAGAGAGGATATTGATGATTGTAAACATAGTTTTGATATCAATGGCAGAGAGATAGTTCGTTGGACAATGAAAAATGGAGCTGTCTTGACCTATCTATCGATGAAATGGAACGATGTAACGACTAAATAATGTTACAAAAACTTATATCTTGGTTCTGCATTTGTTGTTGTGATAACTTGCACTACTAGAAACACACGAATTTTTTATGGTCCTTTCATTGAAAATCATCGTAATTGTACTCTTCATACTGCATTTTCATTGGAAATATGTCAAAATTGTACTCGTTACAACTGTTTCCAACAGACTTTCCCTCAGGAATTCGGATTTCAGACAGTGTTCCATCAGCTCTGTTGAAAATTCACGTTTTTTTAGAAAGTTGAGCTGTCCAAAACACAGATTTTTTTCACCTCTCGTGTCCTAATGAAGCGCGAATTGAGATAAATGAAGAGTTCCTCTATCGGATGATCAAAACCAAATTCTCCCTCAGATTGACTAAGCAAATGTTGAAAAAAAGGAACAAAATGAACTTCTGTTCTTTATTAAAGCACATGTTAATTATTATATTTAGTTGATTATTGTTTGACATATACTTCAGCTAGTAGTCTAGCACTCCTATATCTCTTCAAGTAGTTTAGCACGTTTAGCACTCCTCTTTCAGAGGAGTTAGTTTAGGCAATTAGTTAGTCCATTCTTGTATATAAACACAATATTGGATCAATGAAATATATCTCGATCTCTTGATTTTATATGGTATCAGGAGCCCTAATATACTCTAAAGAGTAAGATCTGTTTTTTTTTTCCTTCTCTCTTCCACCCACCCTCCACATATGGGAGACGCTACTCGTGTTGTTAATGCTGATTACAACGTCGGCGCAATGATCGTTCAATTTAACCCTGCATCCCAATTGCCCATAAAATTACATGGCAGTCACAATTTTGCAACGTGGAAGGCACAATTCTCCATGCTTATGCATGGTCATGATCTCTATGGTCATCTCGATGGGTCTACTCTTTCCCCATCCCGCACTATCACAACTGGCACAGCCCCTAGTGCCAATCCTGCGTTTGCTCTTTGGTTTCGGCAAGACCAACTCATTCAAAACGCACTTATGGCATCTGTTGATCCAACAATTGCTACAACGGTTGCCGCTGCTAACTCAGCTAAGACAGCCTGGGATGCCCTGCACACTGTTTATGCAAATAAGTCTCAAACCAGAATTTTCAGTCTGCGTGATCGACTGATGCGTCTGACCAAAGACTCTCAACCAGTCACCGAGTATTTGCAAAGTGTTCGCTCTATTGCTGATGAACTCTCTATTGCTGGTGCCCCCGTTACCAACTCTGAACTTATAGTAAAGATCCTTAGTGGTCTGGGTGCAGAGTTTCATGGTATTTCTGCTGCAATCCGTGCTCGTGATTCCCCTATAACATATGAAGAACTGTACGAAAAACTTCAAGACCATGAACTTTTTCTTCAACGTGAGGAGTCCAAAAGCGTTCCTACCCAGATTACTGCTGCTGCTGCTACAGCCAACCAATCTGGTCATTCAAACTATCGCAACAATCGTCGCCCCAACAATAACAATGGTACCAACCAACAACGGCAGTCCAACAATCGCTTCACTTCACCCAATCCGAGGAGATCTTCGACCAACAACAACTATTATGATGGTGTACGCTGCCAGTTGTGCAACAAACCCGATCATGTTGCAAACGTTTGTCGATCGCAGTCTCACAATCACTTTGAGGCCAAGGCCAACTATGTGTCAGGCTTGAACACGTCAGACAATCCTTGGATTCTCGACTCGGGAGCATCTCACCACATCACTGCCACACCCCAAGACCTGCAGGCATACAATGGCATGGAGCAAGTATCTATGGATGATGGTAACAAAATTCCCATAACTCACACTGGTTCTACTCATTTAAATGCATCAAATAGATCTTTCAAACTCTCTAACACTCTCTGTGCTCCAAGCATTAAACGCAATTTACTCTCAGTCTCTAAATTTTGTCAAGATAACCTAACCTCTATTGAATTCTTTCCTTTTCATTTTTCTGTGAAGGACTTGGAAACGCGGACTCCGTTGGTGCACGGTCAGAGTAGAGACAGTCTCTATGAGTGGCCAGACTTAACCTCCATATCTCCTCCTCAAGCGCATTTGACTTCCTCCACCACCACCAGTTTCACTTGGCATCGTCGGTTGGGTCATCCACATTCAAGAATTTTACGTTTTATTTTGAATAAATTCTCGCTACCTTGCTCGCGAGAAAAATTTTCAGTTTGTAATTCTTGTTCTTCGAATAAGGCTCATCGTCATCCGTTTCAGCAGTTCACTTTATCATGTACCCAACCTTTTCAAACTATCTTTAGTGATTTATGGGGTCCTTCTCCAGTTCAATCTATTGATAATAAATTATATTACTGTATTTTTGTGGATCATTATACCAAATACACCTGGCTTTACACATTAAGAAATAAAAGTGAGGTTACTAACCTTTTCCAGAACTTTCAAGCATTAATCGAACGTCGGTTTAATACGAAAGTTCTTTCTCTCTATACAGATGGTGGTGGCGAATATAAAGCCTTGATCCGTACCTAAGATCTCAGGGTATTGAACATCTTGTATCTCCTCCATACACCCCCCAAAGAGTTGCTCTTGTTGAACGTCGTCACAGGCATATTATTGAGACAGCCAGAACCTTACTTCATGAGGCATCCCTTCCATCGACTCTTTGGTCTTTTGCCTGTCAACATGCGGCTTATCTCATAAATCGTTTGCCTACCCCACATTTACAAAATAAATCACCGTTTCAACTATTGTTTGGTCAAGATCCAGATTACAATTCTTTAAAAATCTTTGGGTGTCTCTGCTATCCTTGGCTCAAACCTTATTCCAAAAATAAATTAGAGCCCCGATCAATACCCTGTGTATATTTGGGTTTCTCTTTACTTCATCATTGTCATCAATGTTTTGATCCAAAATCTTCTAAAATCTATTTATCTCGTGATGTGAATTTTTTTGAAAACAATTTTCCTTACCAAAATATTTTTTCAAATGTTTCTTCAACTTGTAAAACACTTGCGTGGGAAGGTTCAACTGCAACAAACCCAACACCATCCAATATTTTTTCTCCTCCTATTAGCCACGACTTACTGAGTCCCATACTTATCCCGAAGGCAGGTACCACCAACGCTCACAAAGACACTGTCTCCTCTGCTTGCGCTCCAACAAAATCTGCATCTCCAGGTACGTCTTCTCTTTCTCCTCCACACCCCATTGCCCCTCCTGATCACACTGATACCCCGTCTTATCCCCCGTTGCCTCAATCATCAGTTTTTCCAATTGTGTACAGCCGCCGAAACAAAATAATTTCATCTATTGGACAAAACTCCGCTGCCCATCCCACTGCCTCAATTCCCCTACAACCTTCTCCTGAACCTGTTCAAGTCACAGAACCTCCACAACCTTCTCTTCCTCCACCAACTCGTGTTGTGACCCGCTCCCAGCACAACATTCACAAACCAAAAACCATCCTTGACTTTCTGGCTCAGTTATCCCCCACCATCACCCCTACCAGCTTCAAACACGCTAACAAACACCCAGAGTGGCAGAGAGCCATGAAAAGTGAATTTGATGCATTATTGAACAATCAGACATGGGAATTGGTACCACATGACCCCACAAAAAACATTGTTTCTTGCAAATGGTTATGCAGGTTAAAACGAAAAGCTGATGGGACAATCGAACGCTACAAGGCTCGACTTGTTGCAAAGGGGTTTACACAACGTCCTGGAGTTGACTACCATGCCACATTTAGTCCAGTTGTCAAACCAACTACTGTGCGCTTGGTGCTCTCAATTGCTGTCCATCAGAATTGGCCCCTTCGCCAACTTGATGTCAACAACGCGTTCTTGCAGAGTCGTTTAGAAGAAGAAGTGTACATGGTCCAACCTCCCGGTTTTACAGACGTGCAGTTCCCCTCCCATATCTGTCGTCTAAAGAAAGCCATCTATGGACTCAAGCAAGCCCCTCAGGCATGGTACAATGAACTCAAGACGTTCCTTCTGTATCTGGGATTTGTCAAGTCAGAATCTGATGCCTCACTTTTCATTCGCAAAGTGTCGAACAACATTTTGTACGCCCTAGTTTATGTGGACGATATCATCAGCACAGAGAATCACAACTCCGAGGTAAATCGGGCTATAGCTTCTCTTGCTGGACGTTTTTCCATCAAGGATCTTGGGAATCTGCACTTCTTCCTTGGAATTGAGGTGCTCCGTACTGCCAAAGGTATTACCTTATCACAGTCTAACTACATAAATGAAATTCTCTCTGAAGAAAACATGCAGGACTGCAATTCGGCAAAAAACCCCAATGAGTGCCACTGACGTGCCTCACCTAAATGATGGTGCGCAACTAACTGATGCCACTCGTTACAGAAGAGTTCTTGGAAAACTATAGTACTTATCTTTTACTCGTCCGGATATCAACTTCTCTATAAATAAATTGTCTCAATTTATGCATTCCTTATCTGAAGTCCACTGGAAAGCACTCAAACGAGTACTCAGGTATCTCCAAGGCACAATTCAGCTTGCTCTTCACATTCAAAGAGATAATGATTTCAAGCTATACATGTACTCTGATGCGGATTAGGCTGGAGATGTAACTGATCGAGCTTCCACTACTGGATACATATTGTTTTTAGGCCAAAATCCTGTGAGCTGGTCCTCCAATAAACAAAGAACAATTGCTCGCTCATCAACTGAAGCAGAGTATCGTGCTGTATCAAGTGCACTTGCTGAAACCAACTGGGTGACAAATCTGCTAAAAGAACTACATGTTTCACTTCCCCAAGCACCAACCATTTACTGTGACAATGTGGGTGCAACTTATCTGTGTGCAAATCCAGTTTTTATAGCCGCATGAAGCACATTGCTGTAGACTTTCACTTTGTTCGCAAACAAGTTCAGCATAATCAAGTTCACATTGTCCATATCCATGCCGCAGATCAACTCGCGGACACTCTCACTAAAGCTTTACCGAAGCCAGCCTTTGATAAACATCTATTCAAGCTAGGCGTTGTTACACACTGCCTATCTTGAGGGGGGCGTATTAAAGCACATGTTAATTATTATATTTAGTTGATTATTGTTTGACATATACTTCAGCTAGTAGTCTAGCACTCCTATATCTCTTCAAGTAGTTTAGCACGTTTAGCACTCCTCTTTCAGAGGAGTTAGTTTAGGCAATTAGTTAGTCCATTCTTGTATATAAACACAATATTGGATCAATGAAATATATCTCGATCTCTTGATTTTATATTCTTATGGTTTTCACCAACATAGACAACAAAAAATGACCTTTTGGAATGTCTCCTCGTGTCGAAGACTTGATGAGGACTCGAGTAGATTGAGTTATACGAGGAACTCAGATGGACATAATCGTAGCTATAGAGTAATGAACAGAAGAAATTTAAGGAACTCGATAGCAGATAAGTCATCGAATGGTCAAGTATTTATAAATTTTGACCATATTGTTTGATACAACATGCCCTACATGTACTGGTGCCTTATACCAAATTATCTGAGAAGATTTCAATGTCAAGTGAATCCAAAACAATATTAATGAAGTTTGTCAACTTCTTTCAAGTTGAGCACAAGTGAAAAAAAAGACAATACCATATGATGTATCACATGGTATTGCCTTATAAGATCTTTGATAAACACTTATAGTTTAGTGGAAAACAATACTACATGTATGTTTATATAGCCCTATTTGTTGTTACTCTGCGAAAAACGGACAAAAAAATGCATCATGGTTTTGATAAGGTCACCTATCTACATGACAAAGAAGAGAGCAGAACATGGTTCTGCTTCTTACCAGTACTAACTCATTTGATGGTTTCAAATTATTGGCGTTTGGTGGGAAGTAGCAAATACGAGCTGATATCATAGCTAATCGGTTGTTGATCAAAGAGAAGAAAGGAAAAAACTTATCATCTTTTGTTCTCAAACTTAGCCAACAGGCATCAGCACATGGCTTTGCCTAACATATTTATCAGCTTCTCTTGTATAAATAAGCCCTCTTTCATGAGCCTTTTCATCATCAAGCACAACCATTATCAATTCAGCCATCAAAAGTCTCTAAATTGTTATTTACTTTCTTGTTTTCAATCTTTTGGAAAAGAAAATGGCAATGATTAGTACCAAGAAACTCATCAAAATGGCTAGGAAATGGCAGAAGTTTGCGGCCATGCAAAGGAAGAGGATTTCATTTCCAAGAAATGGCAGTGATGCAGATGATTGTAGTACGTCTTCATCGTCTATAGTTGAAAAAGGACATTTTTTAGTATACACAGCTGATCAAGCACGCTTTGTCATTCCATTGGCTTACCTTGAAAATGAAGTCATTAGGCAACTCTTGAACTTGTCTGAAGAAGAATTTGGGCTACCGAGTGGTGGCCCTATTACATTACCCTGTGATTCAGCTTTCATGAACTATATCATTTCACTAATCAAAAAAGGCGTAGCTGTAGGAGATCTTCACAAAGCATTGCTCCTATCAATTCCTTCATCTTGTTGTTCAACTTCTTCTTTGCACCAAGAAAGTGGAAACCAACAGCTTCTTGTTTGTTGAGTCATAATCAACAATTTTTTTAAATTACATTCTAGCTTAGATAGGGCATAGAATGAAACACAATTTTAAAGCACATCATACAGATTGAATATTATTTTATAAGAGAAAATTTACTATATCCACTGTTTTCACTTTTACATTTGGTTCCTGAATTGGTACCACTTATGTATTGCAAGATTTTCACTAACTGCGGTACCTCCTTGATCGAACAAGGTCTAAATGATCAATCAATCAACTATGCCTCCTTCTATGTGTATGCATTAGTATGTTCCAATCAGGCTTTGCTGAAGTATCTGCATTAGGGTGGCAGAGATGAGAGACAACGGCATCTGAAGTATCGCAGGGCTTGTTTTCTAAGTTAGCATCCTGTGTGAACATTTTGTGGTATTTTCAGACTTCAGAAGCAATTAGGTGATAAAACAATATGAGCTAACAAGTCTTGAAATCTAAAGGAAGACTCAAGTTTGATATTACAAAAACTAAAGACATACTTTACTCTAACTGATGATATAAGAATGAACAAGTAACACATAATCTTGAGAAATGCACAGAAAAAAGGAAAACTTTTTGCACTGTGTATATATAAGTTTATGGAAAGTCTCACATCCAAAAGTTTATCCAAGTATACAGACACTAAACTTGTTGAATGGTAGGCCTCATTGCTTCTCATAACTTGGAATCAAGGACATCCTACATAATTTCTTGTTACTTATCACAAGTCATGTCATTCTTATGCCGCTAAATGATACTTTCTTGGATGTGCTAGTTTCCACCACTTAGCAGAAAAAATCTAAATGAATAACGGCATTGTTCTAGCAAATATAACCAAAATAGTGATTGTTAAAACAGCACTTCTGCTATTCATAAATTGATCATGGAAACAATTTCTATAGATTCTTGTGTTTCTGAACTATACAGTGAGAGTTCCTATCTAAATCTCCTCTTTCTAAAATCTAAGTTCTACTGTTTTACAAAATTTCATGTGCAAAGATTGGCACTTTGATACAATTCATGATCTCCTCAAGCGGGATGTGCGATCAACAAACATATCCTCTTTGCAAGGTATTGTGAGACCACCCATTGGATGATCGAAGCCAAACTGTTCTTCAGCTTGAGTTAACAAGTCTTGAAATAAAGGCTGGCTCAAGTAAGATATTGGCACGATGAATCTCTTCTTCTGACTCTCTCCAACATATACTGCACAATGGCCTTTGGGAACACCTCTGGAATTTGAAAACCTCCTCAAGAGTCTTGTACCTTGAACAAGGAGGCTCAGTTTGATAGCCATAGTGAGATACTTTTTTAACCTCAAATGATGAGTTCAAAGGATTTTGAGAAGCACACAACAATGAGACTTGTGTTTTGCATAAAATGATTTCTATGTTTGTGTATATATACAAAGTTAGTGGTAAGCTTCACATCAAAATTTAATGGCCACATGAAGTTTCACATGGCTTTGTTAAGAACAACACTATGCCCCAGTGAAGTTGATTTCAAGATAGATATCTAAAGGTCACCTATCTACATGACAAAGAAGAGAGCAGAACATGGTTTTTGCATCTCACCAGCAATTGTTCATTAATAGTCTCAAAGTATTGGCGTTGCTGAGAAATACCATGTAGGCCTAGTTGATCAAAGAGAAGAAAGGAAGAAATTAAACTTATCGTCTTTTATTTTCAAACTTAGCTTCATCCACAAATTTTAGGCCCCATATCAACATGTCCAACAGGCATCAACACATGGCTTTGCCTAACAGACTTATCAGCTCCTCTTGTATAAATAATCCATCTATCACGAGTCTTTTCATCATCATGCACAAGCATTATCAATTCACCCATCAAAAATCTTCAATCTTCCGAAAAGAAAATGGCAATGATCAGTACCAAGAAACTTATCAAAATGGCAAGGAAATGGCAGAAGTTTGCAGCCAAGCAGAGGAAGAGGATTTCATTTCCAAGAAATGGCAGTGATGCAGATAGTTGCAGTACATCCTCATCATCTATAGTTGAAAAAGGACATTTTGTAGTATACACAGCTGATCAAGTACGCTTTGTCATTCCATTGGTTTACCTTGAAAATGAGATCATTAGGCAACTCTTGAAAATGTCTGAAGAAGAGTTTGGGCTTCCGAGTGGTGGCCCTATTACATTACCTTGTGATTCAGCCTTCATGGACCATATCATTTCATTAATCAAGAAAGGTGTAGCGGCTGGAGATCTTCACAAAGCATTGCTCCTATCAATTCCTTCATCTTGCTGTTCAACTTCTTCTTTGCACCAAGAATTTGGAAATCAGCAGATTCTTGTTTATTGAATCAAGATCAACATTCTTTCTGTACATACTAGCTCAAAATATAGTTATTAGAGAGGACGGAGATTGAAGAGTATACAATTGTAAAGCCTATCATACTGATTGAATCTTATTTAATCAAGAAAATTTACCATATTCATGGCATTCACTTTTCACTTTGATTATTAGGAGTCCTAACAATCTAATCCTTGATTGAAATGGAAGTCTTGACACTAATGATAACAACCACGTCTCAAATCCAAACTGTTTAACCTCAATTATATGAATCATATCTTTATTCATTATGTTCTAATCGTCCGTTTATTCCAATACTGAAAATTTTCTCTTTCAAGTGAAATTAGGAGTTGTCTAGAACTAGTACATTCTCAAAATCTCAGTTAAATTTGTCTCAGCTCCAAGAGATTGTTAATATTTTGAGCACTTTGTCTGATATATGGTCTAACTTGTCCATCATCATACTGTTGCTCCTATCGATCGGTGCATCTGAAGGTCCATGTAGGATATGAAGGATTGTATCTAAGAATATACAAGAAACAAAATACTTTTGAGAAATACACAGAAAAGGAAAGCTTCTTGCACTGTGTTCTGCGAAAATATTTTGTATATGTAAGTTTATGGCAAGTCTCACATCAAAAAGCTTAGCTGTCAAGAAAAAAATGAAGTATTCCGAGAACAATAGTAGGTGGCCTGGTTGCTTCTCATGACTTGGAATCAAGGACATTGTGTTCTGCTCAAATGTGTAATTTCCAGTGAGTTATTGCAAAGGTCATTCTTGTTCTGCTAAATGACACTTTCTTGTATTGCATACAGGTGTTTAGTTACTTTGTTCAGCATAAAGATTAAAAAAGAACAACGGAATCAATCATTTAAGCAAATATTATGAAAAAGGATTAATCAAAACAAGAACTTTTACTATTCATAAATTGATCATGGAATAGTTTTCTTGATTCTTGTGTTTCTGAACTATACAGTGAATTTTCTTCTTTCTAATATCTAAGTCCTACTACTACTTTACAAAATTTCATGTGCAGGAGAATTCATGATCTCCTCAAGTGGGATGTGAGATCAAAAAAGACGTCTTCTTTGCAAGGTATTGTGAGACCACCCATTGGATGATCGAAGCAAAACTGTTCTTCAGCTTGAGTTATTAAGTCTTGAAATAAAGGCTGGCTCAAGTAAGATATTGGCACGACGAATCTCTTCTTCTGGCTCTCTCCTACATATACTGCACAATGACCTTTTGGAACACCTCCGGAATTTGAAAACCTCCTCAAGATTCTTGTACCTTGAATAAGGGGACTCATTGTGATACCCATGGTGAGATACTTTTGTAACTTTATATGACAAATTAAAAGAAAGAATAAAGGACTTTGAGAAATACACAGCAGTTGAGATTTGTATTTTGTGTAAAAAGCTTTCTGTGTATGTGTATATATACAAAGTTAGTAGTAAGTTTCATATCCAAATTTAGTGGTGAAGAGAATTTGGTGGCCACTGGTGAGAGACAATGGCACATGAAGCTTCACATGGTTTTGCTTACTCTATTATTATCAAGTATTCAGACAATAAATTTGTAGAAGAACGACATTAATGTTAGCATGATAGACAACTAAATGATTGTATATATTAATGTAATTATATAGTGATATAAATTAGCATGATCATATACATTTGTTGTAGAATCATATGAATAAATATTGTGATAGAATAGCTGATTTGGAGGGATAGCAAGGCAGATTTAGAGGGATTCAATGGCAGATTTGTATAGATAGAATAGTTGATCTTTAGGGATAGGAATGGAGGATCTTCAGGGATGTGTAATCTTTATTTTTTCTATATAATGGAAAGACTCTCTCACTTTGAGAGGCATTCAGCTGAAAATTGACATGGTATTAGAGCCTTCTCTTGGCTGTTTTGTTTCATAGTCATCTGTGGTTCCTTTTAATTTTTTTTTGAAAATCTTGGTTTTTGGCTACCTCCTGGGAATTTTGTTCTTGGTCATTCTAGTTGCTTTCTTGAGTCTTTGTAGTTTTATAGCTATTCAAAAGCATGAATTCACATCACTTTAAATCCTTCGGTGTTCGTTTCACTGGAAAAAATTATTCTTCTTGGGAGTTTCAATTTCAGTTGTTTGTCACCGGCAAAGAACTATGGGGCCATATAGATGGAAACGATCCTGCTCCTACTGATGCAACAAAGCTAGGTGAATGGACGATTAAAGATGCTCGGGTGATGACATGGATTCTAGGGTCAATTGACCCTCTTATTGTTCTTAATCTCAGGCCGTACAAGACAGCTAAGGCCATGTGAGATTACTTACAAAAGGTTTACAACCAAGATAATAGCGCAAGACGCTTTCAGTTGGAGTATGAAATTGCTAATTACTCTCAAGGAGGTCTTTCTGTTCAGGATTATTTTTCTGGATTTCAAAACTTATGGGCTGAATTTACAGATATTGTCTATGCCAAAATACCTACTGAATCTCTATCAATGATTCAGGCAGTTCATGAGCAAAGCAAGCGAGACCATTTTTTGATGAAATTACGCTCCGAATTTGAGAATGTTCGCTCTAACTTGATGAATCGTGACCCGTCTCCCTCCTTGGATGTTTGCTTTAGGGAATTACTTCGTGAAGAGCAACGTCTTGTCACACAAAATGCTTTTAAGAAAGAAAATGATGTCACTGTTGCATTTGCTGCTCAAGGTAAAGGAAAGTGCAGGGATATGAGTAGAACTCAATGCTATAGTTGCAAGGAATATGGTCATATTGCTAGCAATTGTAGCAAAAAGTTCTGTAATTATTGTAAACAACAAGGACACATTATCAAAGAGTGTCCCACGCGCCCTCAAAATCGTAGAATCAATGCTTTTCAAGCTAGGATAAATGGTTCCACCGATGATAACTCATCTTCAGGACAAGTTCTTACTCCTGAAATGGTACAACAAATGATCATGTCAGCCTTTTCAGCATTGGATTACAAGGTAATGATGTTACATCTAATTTTTGGATTGTTGATTCAAGCGCTTCCAATCAAATGACCAACTCAACGAGCATCCTAAAAAATGTTCGTAAGTATCAAGGTCCATCACAAATACAGATTGCCAATGGTAGTAATTTACCCATTACCAAGGT
>JAJOOH010072888.1:0-22651 GCA_029582605.1 Solanum gracilifrons
AGGATCCCCATACCTCTAAGTTGAAAACCCACGAAAATTGAAGAAGAAAGAACTCAAAATCTTCAATCCTAGCTCCAACTTCTTCTTCCCCTCTTCTTCTCTTCTTCACTCAAGAACCCTAACTCTTACTCTTTTAAAATGGAACAAAAATGATCCACAATCAGCCTAACACAATAATATAACCTCAAAAGAAAAGATTTGTGAAAAGACCAAAATGCTCTTAAATTTCCGGACGGACTCCTTGCTAACTGCCCAACTTTCAAAGGGCATAACTCGCTCATACGAACTCGGAATCGAGGAAACTTGGTGGCGTTGGAAAGATCGTTCCAAGGGCTTTCCAAACATAACTGGAACTACTCCTGGATCATTCTGATATAGGAGTTATGACTGCTCAAAGTTGGCCAAAAACTCACTGATTTCCACACTTGGCCGAATTTCCAGATTCTGAATTTCTTTCCAAAAAAAATGACTACTTCCAATTTCAAGCTTCTTCATATTCATTTTAAATTGTCGGATGTTACAGAGGGAAACCCCAACACCCTATTCAAAGGTTCCTAGCTATATTTAGATATCCTGTAACTAGACATGTCTAAATAGTGCACCATTTTATGTGCATCTGTATCACCATAGATGCCATGTCCCACCAATACTCTCTCTAATGGGTCTTTGGATACCATATAGTGAGCTTATGTATCAAGATCTATGACAGTAATAGCTGACAACTCTTCATATACAGCTGACAACTTTAGTGCGCGGTACACATCAAATGCCGCAACTTATCATGAGTCCCCATTGTTAATTGACTTGTAGCCACATCTATCATAGCACACCAAGTGGACAAAAAGGTTTCCCAAGAATAAATGGTACCTCAGGGTCTAGCTCGAAATTCAACACAATAAAATCAACCAGAAATATCAGTGACTCCACTTGGACAAACATATCTTCCACAACTTTCTTTAGCATAGCCAATGATCGAATTACTAAGTGTAAGATAATGGTGATGGGTTAAGGGCTTCTCAACCCCAATTTCTTATACAAGGACGTTAGGATAATATTAATGCTAGCACCAATATCACATAACCTTTGAGCATGTATTCTCTGCTCTATAGTAATCTAAACTGTGAAACTCTCTGGGACCTTTAGCTTAGTAAATAGCCAGTTTTGAACCCTAGAACTGCACTCTTCAGTAAGTGCCAATGTTTTGTACTTTGTTAGCCTCCTCTTTTTTGCTAAACTCTCCTTCACATATTTCTCATACCTTGGTATTCCTTGAAAACATCAACAAAAGGTAGATTAATGTAAATTTATTTAAGGAGAGAAAGAAACTTACCAAAGCACTACTCTTCGCCTTGCTTTTTGAACCTTTTGAAAAATAGTGGAGTTGGTTTCACTTTAGATGGCACTATTTCCTTACGGAACTCTATCCACTCTTTTTGAAAAATAGTGAGGGTGGTTCACTTCTTTGGAGCTAACTCTTCCAATTGTAGACCCCTATGAGTTCCCGCAGCATTCACCTGCCTTGAATTTGGATCAATATTACCCCACAAACCTCCTCGAGGGCGTGAGTTTTGGGCACAAGCTATTTGCCCGATTGTTTTTCCAGTTTTGGGTTTCGAATAGGTTTTTCCTCAAATCAGCAGTCATACTATCCATATTCACACTCGTTCTAGCCTACTCTATCATAATTTTCCTCAACATCTCCTCAGTGCTAATGTTCCCTTGCTGGCCACTTGGATTATTACCTTGATGTTAATGTTGATAATTATTCTTGTTACCTGAGGTTGATATTGATTATTTCCTTGCACCTGATTGTGGTTTCCTCCCCATGAAAAATTTTGATGGTTCTGCCAACTATTATTAAATATGTTTCAATAGTTTTGGTGGTCCCCTCCCCGGTGTACGTTTCCCACAAAACTCACACATCTGGATTGGCTCCACAAAAATCAATATTATGCTGACCACTTCCACATATCTCACACAATGTTTGAGGTTGTTGTATCACATTTACCTGAGTGGGCTGATGTCCCAGTGATATATTACTGAACTGGGTGTTCATCATACTCTGTATTGCACCAATTCGTGTAGCTAAAGTGGTAACTGCATCTACCTTTAGTACTTTAACAGTCTTTTGAACCACAAGTCTGGAGCCTCCTCCATTCCACTCAGGATTTACTTGTGAAATGTTGCTTAGCAAAGCAAATAGGTTCTCATATGTTTTCTCCAAATCTTTTCCTCCACAGTTGAATCTAACAAAATTTTCCTGTTCGATTCCAAACCTTTGATGAAATTATGAACCAAAACTTGATTCCCTTGATGATGATGAGGATTGTTTATCTGGAGAGACTTGAATCTATCCTAGGCCTGGTATGAATTCTTCCCTCCTTTCTGTTTGAAGCTTAATATTTAACTACTTATCTTGAACGTCTTTTGATATGGAAAGAATCGTATTAAAAATTTGTGACAGATCATCCCATGTTGTTATTGAGTCTGTTGGCTCTAATTCTAACAATCACTTCGTTTCCCCTAATAGAGAGAAGGGAAACAAGGTGAGCCTCGCATAGTTAGGGGATACTCCAGCGCTCAGTTGAAAACTATAAAATATGTATGCGGTAGTTCAAAACTTGAATTGGCACAATATTGCGAAGTGGCCGCCCTTGCTCAATTTGGTTCAGACCTTGATGTTGCGACCATCCAAGATCCATCAAAGGCTCACAATCCAAGGACCCTTTACTTCATAACCTTCAACCATGGTGGAGTATACATGTCATTGATTTCAATGAAGTTTTTAAGGTGTACTTGTGGATCCTCATGAGGTACACCAGTGAACTGTCCATTCGTGTGCAAAATATGCACCATATTTTGTTTCAATTAAAATCTACCACCTACATGTGGCTTCTGAATGCTAAACATCGCATTTATTGTGCATAGGATTTCCACATCACGGACTATCACCTCTTCCATTTCTACAAGTTATCCTGGTTCAACCTCGACAACATGTACAGGGGTAAGTTAGGATCACTTGCCTTCTCCGATAGTGAAAGAATCATTATGGTTCAGCGAATGGCACTATAAGCTCCTTGTCAATGTTAAGCTTGACGTATAGAAGATACCTATGTTAAAGTACAGCTATGATAAAGTCATTGATAACACTCAAACTATCCTCAAAAACATTAAGAGAATAATCGATCGTTGTTAATAAATATACCCAACTAAGAGTCGGGGTCAACCCCACATAGAGTGATATAGTGCAAGGAATTCTATTAAGAAATTTAGAGCATAAATCAATTCATTTGCAACAAGAAAGATTAATGGGTGGATGACTCCACTAAATTTACAAAAAAAGGGATTGTAATCAAGAGTCACAATTAAAATAAAATTTTAGAGATTCAAACAATTAGAAAGCAATCTAGGGGTGCGAGGATTGGAATCTCACATAGGGATAATTGTGTTGCTTAGTAGTGCTAACCAATCATGAACAGGTTGGGTCATCTTAAATGAAACTAATCATCTTTCGATATCATAGTTCTAATTCATAGAATCTCCTTTTGGTCTCATCTATGAGAATTAGAATTTAACCCACTACCTTACAGAATCTCTGTTTCAAGCAGATTTGGGCTAATAGATCTTATTCATAAGTTCTCTTTCAATAAAATCATGGACATCAAACTTAAATTGCATGCATTAGACTAATTACCCACTTAAATCAATCTCTTTCGAGCATCAATCAAAGATCTAAACTAAAATTAAAATTGCAACATTAACCCATGAATTGACCCCATGCTAATTAGTCCAAATTCATGAATGAACATTAATAAAATAGAGCAAAACACAATACCCACTACATTAAATCAACACCCAGCCCAATAATTTCACCCCTAGACTTTACGGTTTTAGCCACCCATCACAAAAAGTAAAGAAATTATTCCTATCATGCAGGCAACCATGTATGTGATGAAATTAAGTATTATAATCAACACACACTTTGATTTCCACTTCGGTTTGTCAAATTCAAGTCCAAAAGTGAAAACTACAAAACTAAGAGTGTTTCTCTCAAGAGCATACAAATTTAGGAACTCAAAAACTCTATTCTAAAAGTCTTAGAAAAATCTCTACTCCCAAAAGTTCCCACTTTCTCTCTCCTTTGGGCTATTTATAGTTTCCCAAAAATGGACAAAAATTCACTGTATGACCTCTTCAACGACGTTAGTCAAGCTCGCCAAGCTTATTCGTCGGATCACCATTTTCTCCTTAGCTCGCTTTTCTCTTCCTTTAAGCTTTAGGTGTTTGAACCTCTGTCGGCAAGTTTTTTGAATATACCTTTCACATTTGGTGAATCACTGAGTACCACCTTTATTCACCATTTAAGCCTTCAATTCTCCTCCAAGCCCTACCACCTTCGGCGATGGTCAGCATGTTGACCCTTTGCGTTCGGCAAGTCATCGTTTTTCTTTAAGTTTGCTGACCTGACTCAATTATTTCAAGTGTTGAGAACTATAACTTTGGGCGAGGTCATGCCAGTTGGGTTATCTGGCTTTTTGGTTAGGCGATCAACTGTGTGGAGTTTACACTTCTTTCCATATTTTTGGTCTTTCATTCAAGTTTTTGTCCTTGCCTTACCCCTTAGCTTTTATAGCTGCCAATTATCAAAGTATCATAAGCATAGGACATAATTAGACATTGACGACACCAATTGTTGAACTAAATAGGCCTTAAATGAGCGTAAACTACCACTCATCAGTCATCAACACTTGAGCAATGAGCTTAGAGACTAGATAAAGCAAATAATTCCTAATTCTCAAGTCCCCAGCAATGGCGCCAACAATATGTTGAATACAAATGCATACACAAGTATACTGGTCGGTGCAAGTAATAAAGTAGATATTTTAATAGCCGGATGTGGAACTCATAGAGACTTAAAATTAGATAATATTTGGTTTTTGTAATGACTATATTTTAAAGAAAGTGTGGTAAGAAAGTTTGATGATTATTTCTAAATTAACAATTCTTTAAAAGCAAACAAAACTGGATGCAATTTCAAATGGAGTTTAAATAATGACTTAGGTAATTCCAGGGCTGCAACCTACTTTTAATTCATACATAATATCTTCTTTATGGACTTTAATTGGTTATCAAAATCATTGATTTACAAAGCTGAATGTATGATCATGGTCTCCTGACCTATAATTGTCTGCCATAATTGGGAATCTAACTACATCATTGAACGGGGATACACTTAACAAATTTTGGAGCATTAATTTTTCATCTTTGTTAGTAACTAAGCAAGGTTTATAGGTACATCTCTATCCTAGATACAAATCAATCCTAGTTTCTAGAGAAGATTATGCTCCTCTTGTCCCGCATATTATTTTCCTATTCATCTCTCGAGTTCAAGTTAGGCAATAAATATATCTCAATGGTGGTCAATCGTGAAATACTAAAATAAGAATAAAAGAGAAATTTATGTGATAACCAACTTCCACTAATATAATTCAATACAACACAACAGTTTATGGCTACTACCCTAAAATAAGGGAGATTAGTCAATCATAATTTGATTCTCAATATTTGAATATTCAATATACGAGAAATCAATGGAAGAAATGATTAGGAATAAATCCTAAAATTGAATTGGAAACTCGTCCAAATTGTCGCTCTCCAAAAACTTGAAAATGAATAATTAAAATAACAAAACCCGAGTCAATTTATAGTGCGAAGAATATCCACCAAATTGGATATACAATTCTAGCATCTAACCACTGGATCACTTATTTTTCACAACATCTTTCATCAAAGGGTTTAGTCAACGATGGTGTTGTGCACTTGGCTTATAGCCCTCCTCTGTATATATTTTATTGCATTCACAACACTGGACTAATCCCATGAATGTCAGACATTTGCGACTCAATAGCTTTCTTCCTTATTTTTAGAATCTTCAATGTCGCATCAACCTTTACATCAGATAACTCTGTAGAAAGTATCATCAATAAAGCTTAATTGTTACGTAGACATGAATATCTTAAGTGAATACAAACAGATTCCAACTCCAACTTGGAAGATCCTTAGATTGAGGGCTTGGTTGGAGTCCCCGAAGTTTGATTTAGCAGTTCCACAACAAATCTTTATACCCCTTCTTGTGCCACATCAAGAATCTATTCCAACACTTATACTTCTGCATCTCCAAAAATGTCATGACCAACCAACACTCATTCCAATGGATCTCTAGAAGAAACATAATAAGCATTGGTTGATTTATCAATCACAGTGATGGAAGAAAACTCGTCATATACTACCGAAAATTTCAAGGTACGATACATATCAAAGACTTCTTCCTTGTCATGGACTCTAATGGTCAACCACTCTACTGCTATATCAATCAATGCTAGCACACTAGTCAAGAAAGATCGTCCTTAGATGAATGGAACCTCATGATCAGGTTCAAAGTTTTGCACTATGAAGTCTATAGAAAATATCAATGAACCTACTTGCACCAACACATCTTCTACCACCCTTTCTATCCTAGAAAAAAATTGATTTGCAAGATGTAAGATGATGGTGGTTGGTTTCAGGATACCCAGACCTAGATTTTTATATAATGATGCAGGTATAAGTTTTATGCTAGCACCAAGATCACACAACCCTCGAGCATGAACACTTTTCCATGTTGTAATTTACACCATAAAGCTACCCAAATCTTTTAATTTGGTGGCCAGTATGATTAAAATTCTGGAAATGCACACTTTAGTAAATGTCATGGTCTTATATTATGTCAACCCTCTTTTGTTCACCACAATCTCCTTCACATATTTGATGTATTTTGTAATTCCCTACAATGCATCAATAACCAACAAATTAATGTGAACTTTCTTAAGTAAAGCGAGAAACTTACACAAACATTCATCCTCTTTCTGTTTCTTAAACATTAGTGGGAAAAGAGGAGGTGATTTGGCTGAAGTCACTGCGCTATGTTCATGAGAATTTTTCTCAATCACCCCATTGGTCTTTTCCTCTCATATTATCTTTGGAACTATCTTATTTGGGGCCAACTCATCTAACTACAGCCCACTACTAGTACCCACAACATTTACTGATACTAGTTTGGATCAATATCTCCCAAAAGGCCTCCTTATGTATGTAAGTTTATTATACTAGCCAACTGTCTAAAAAACATAGTTGTAGCTTGATTGGCCATAAATTTATTGTGACAACTTTCTTCCAGCTTACCCATCCTCTTCGTCAATTTCTTGTATTCTTGTACAAATCTTCAATGGTCGTGTTTCCTTGCAGGGAATTTTGTTTATTCCCTTAACTATGCTATTGCTACTTCTGCCCATTATTTGGAAGATAACATTGGTTCTGATTTTTTTTCTGGTTACCTCCTCGTGAGAAGTTTGGGTGATTCCTCAAACTTAGATTATAGGTGTTGCCATAATTTATATTCCCCTACCTCTTTGTGCATTCCCTACATAGTTCACAAAATCTTGATTAGACCCGCAATACTCAGTCATTTGCTTTCCACTTCCACAAACTGCATACCACCCTATAGGTTGTTGTACTGCATTTACATGAGTTTGTTATTTCCCTAATGCCATTTTGTTGAATTTCATGGTCATCATGTTTTTCATGGATGCAATTTGTGCAACTAACGAACTGTAATTGTCAATCTCCAATACTGAAGAAGTCTTTTGCCCCCACAGTTCTTCCATTATCTCCACTCCATTACGGGTTACCCTTAAAATTTTGTTGAAGAGTGCAAATAGTTCATTACATTGTTTTCTCTAAGGCTTGTCCACCTACTATAGAGTTTAGAAGGACCTTTGCATTAGGTTTGTGGCCTTCAATAAATGTGTGAACTAGTACCTTATTAGCTCTGTAGTGATGCGGGAATGAAATTAGAAACTGTTTAAATATATCCCAAGCTTGGTAGAAGTTTTCTACTCCTCACTGTCTAAAACTCATGATCTCACTCTTTAATTTCGTTGTTACCCGAAGGAATGAATCTTATAAAAAAACATTAGAGACAAATCATCCATGTAATACCCTATATTCAAAAAGGAGAAAATGACAAACTTTATAGAACCTGCACGTGCCACCGACTGAGGCCATCCACGGCACCCACGGCCCATGGGTGGGACCACGGACCGTAGGTGTGGTCCGTTGGTTGGCCACCAAGGATTTTCAGAAAAAGTCCTGAACCACGCCCGGACCTACGAACCGTAGGTGGGACCACGGTCCGTGGTCCAGGTATGTTGTTCAGAACCCCAGCCTTCGCTCACTGAAGCCAAACAACGGACTGACAGGATGGACCGTCGGGCAGTCCACGGTCCGTAGGTCAGGCCCGTCGATAGCTTCGTTAGATTATAAGTTAAGGGTCATTTGGTCTTTTGCCCTATGCATTGGAATCCTAAAGTACGTTGTTTAACCCCTAAACTACGTCGTTTTGGTCACTTTAAGCCCAGTAACTTAATTAGATCTTTCCCTAATCGATTATTCTCCAAATACTCACCAAAACTTAGAGCAAAACAGGAGAAAAAACTTGACCAAAGCAGTAGGTTTTCTTCGTCTCCACCCTCGACATCAAAAGATTTCTCCATGAATTTCATCACCAGGTATGTGGGCTTTCACTAGTGGATTCCTTTCGTCCACTAGGTCTCTAGAATTCAGTCAGATCCTTGATTCTCTATATCATGTTTAGACCTAGGGTTTCTAAATCTTTGGATAATTGTCGTGAATTAGCTTGTATAGTGTTTCTAATAAGATTACCATGTGCTCGTGAAGTCGTTGCTTTGTTCCTTGCATGAAATGTAGAACCCTAGTTGTGTAGATTCGTTTAGTTCATGGATTACACTAGCTAGGTCAAATAGTTACACATGCTCTAGTTTTGAATGTTTCATTGTCAGTACTTAAATGTTGCATTCTCATATTTGCATGTCAGAACATTGAGCTATCCAGTATTACAGTATGTTGTGTCTTACACATTTCTAGTTGGGAGTAGACTTAGCACCGAGTTGGAATAGGGTTCAGCACACCCTCATAGTCCAAGAACTACGTGCCCCCTTAGGTTTATAAGTTCCTCTGTGGGAAACATATTTAGTGATCACGCCAGTCATGCCTTTATACCCCTAGAAAGGTATATTTGGTCCTCTCAATGAGGCGTATATATCGGACTCCGCATTTAGCTCACGTGGTTTTATGTCAGTTGATAGTAGCTCCCACAGTCATATTTAGTGCATTTTGACCAGGTCTTCTGTTATACTTCAGTATTTAGTCTCAGTATGTTAGTTTCATGATTAGTACTTGACCACTTCATATAGTACAACTTTCAATATATTTCAGTATTATTACCTTGTTCATTTTATATCATTGACCAGTATGCTTGTTCAGTTTATGTATTTCTTCAGCTATATTTTATATCGTGCATGCTCAGTTCATTCCAAGTACTGACGCATACTCTGTGCTACATCCTTTCATGATGTAGGTTCAGTTACTCAGCATCCAGATCATGCAAAGATTGGTTCCCGATTCTTATTCAGCAGCTCAGTGGTGAGTCCTCACACTTCAAGGACAATAGACATGTTTTTCTCGATTAAGTCTTTTAATTTAGATTCAACTTCAGTTTTTGAGTGGTTGTTCAGTATCACTAAACTCATAGTACTTTATATATATTCAGATTAGTTTTGGGTATTCCCCACTTTGAGTTATCGCTTGTTTTAAGCTTCAGCATAGTATCTTTATATTCAGTTGTTTTAGTGTGCTTATGATATGCCAGCTTCAGGGTTAGCTTGGGGTCACTCTTGAACTTAGGTCTCGTGTCACGTCAAGGGGATAGCCTCGGGGCATGACAATCCCCAGTGGTGATGGAGTTTGTTGGTTCAAATTACAACCACTGACTCGCTTCTCCCAATGGTGCAAATACAAAAAGAGTCAATCTCATGTAGTTGAAGAGACCCCCATAAGAATGTAAGTATCACTTATTGTGTTATTTCCAAGAAATTTCTTGAGTGCACTTGTGAATCTTTATGAGAGAGGTTGGTGAATTTTCCATTAGAGTTAATCAATTGCTCTATATTTCCTTTCTACTCGAATCTACCCCCATGTGATGGTGTTACGACCCGAGTCTACACCTCGGACGTAACACGGGGTACAAGACTCTGAAAAGCCTCATACAAGCCTCATAACATTCATAACATAAGACATAAGAAATAGTGTAGAATTTAAAACTCTTTAAAATCATACAATCGAAGTCATTTTCATAAAAGCAAGCGGAAGTCTTTCTATACTTTGTCTCAAACCATCTAGAACCATAGGACTTAAAACTTTGGGACGCAGCCCTTACAAAAGCTCAAAATATAAAATAAAAAACATAAAGGGAAAGGTGGGTTTTGTCCTCGAAGCTAAGAGGACTCACCAAATCTTCAAATCTTTGCTCCTTAGAAACCTATCTTCCAAGAATAGAACTCAAGTCCAAACCCTACATTTTGTGAAAAATGTAGAAATATGGGTTAGCACACAAAATATCCTAATTATGTAGCCATGCAAAAACTATGCTTAATAAGGACATTTTGGTTAAAAACCATGAACTATGCCAATTTTGACAAACATCATGAACTTTAGTATAAAAGGCATAAGAAACAAACATAATCAACATATAAGCCATTACATAACAATAGAACCATC
Source organism: Solanum gracilifrons (assembly GCA_029582605.1). Taxonomy (NCBI): domain Eukaryota; kingdom Viridiplantae; phylum Streptophyta; class Magnoliopsida; order Solanales; family Solanaceae; genus Solanum; species Solanum gracilifrons. The sequence goes on from JAJOOH010072888.1 coordinate 10,675, forward strand.
ACATTAGATAACCCTAAGCTATACTTGTGCAATGTAAGAATAGCATATCATACTACTATTCCTACTAAGTACCACTTTAAGACCACCTTAGATGGACTTACCATTTGTCATACTCATCTTTAGTCAATACTCATGCATAAGAAACATATACATTTCAATAGTTATGACAAGGAAAGTAACTCATAATACAATCCAAGTAAAGCATACATCATTACATTAAGCTTTCAAGTCAACATTCTCACTAGCATCATTATAAGAACATTCATTTCATTAGACATTAAATCAACATTCTCATTAGCATCATCATAAGCTCATTCATTTCATTTAACATTATGACATTGAGAAACACGCCATAGCTCTCTCAAAGCCTACTCGTTCAATGCATGAATGGCATCCCATACTACCACCTACACTTCATAGAACTTCTTAATTAACTGTAGTACCTAACTCATATCCTCGATCATAACACATTATAACATAAAGGAATACACCATGACTACTCTCAAAGCCTACTTGTGCAATGCATGGATGAAGTCCCATACCCCTACCCACACTAAGTAGTGCATTCTTGAGGAGCCATAGTTCATTATAATTCTTTGTGGGGGTAAGCCTTAACCGACATAGACCATGTGAGCAAATCATGGAATCCCGATGTTACCCACACCGAATAAGAGATTCATACTTGCCTAAGGTAGGACCGTTAACGTTTAGCTTAGGTGGATCCACTAGATATAAACCTATATGGGCATATAGTTATGGGATATGGAGAATGTTACTAGATACCCCGCCTCAACTCAATGTTGAGCATCTATCTCAAGATATTGCTACTAGATACCCCACCTCAATTCATGGTTGAGCTTCCATCTCAATCCATATCCACTCGGTGATTAGCATTATTCCCCACGGAGTACTTGACATTCATTACTTTAGTTCATTATTATGGGATAAGAGAATGCTACTAGATACCCCGCCTCAACTCATTGATTAGTATCTATCTCAAACCCAACATTCATTAAAATGGGATATAGAGATTGTTACTAGATACCCCGCCTAAACTCATGGATGAGCGTCCATCTCAATCCAACATTCATTCATTAGATAGCTCATAGATTCAAAGATGAGAATAGCCTTTCCGCTAAGAATCCCCATATTGTGAGAAAGTCCTTTCACAACATTCCACTATCATTCATTAGTGTAATATTGAGAATTGCCTTTCAATCCACACATCATCATTAACATAATAGTAGAAACTTCATTCATTTTTCATTCATGAGTGTGTGTATGTGGGAATAACCTTTCACATATATCATCATCATTCATAAGTGTTAATTGAGAATAACCTTTCAATAATAACACAATTGCATTCTAGACATGATCACATTACTTTCGTTGAAATCACAAAGCATATACATAATTCTCATAGTCATGTATAGGTTCTTCATTCATAGCCCTTCAAGAACCATAGATCACAATTCATGATTCACATCTTGCTTCACTATTCTATAAACGAATATTCACATATTTCAATTAGATTAACTACTACATGCATAATTTGATCACAATCCACCCACATCAATCATCACCCACACTTTGAGATCCAATTTGACAAAATAGGGGAATTCATGGATTCATAGGTAATTCATCATTAAAAAAAAGTATTAATTCATCAAAATGATCATAATATAAGACAATAAACACTTTGAAATCGTTTTGAAACTGAATCCTTGCCTAGATTGAAAACCCTAGGTTTTGGAGAATTTCAAGTTTGAGAAATAGAGTTTTGAAGGGACTCCTTGGATGGAACTTAACCATGGATGGAGACTACCATACCTTAATGGAGTCTTCCTCACGAAATTGAAGAGAAAAGATGAAATCTTGAGCTCCACACCTTGGGTTCTTCTTCTCCAATGGAGTTTTCTAGAGGGAAAATATTTTGGAGAGGGGGAAGTTTCTATTTTGTGTTTTGGGAATAATGAATTGAAAAAGGGAGTTTAATATTTTAAAAAGCCTTAAATAACTCTAATTAATCAAAATAAAATGACTCACTAACTAATCTAACCACCCTAAGAATTTACCACTTTACCCTAGCGTTGGCCGAATTGGACAAATTCACAGGGGTGACCTACGCCCACCAACCCACGGACAATGAGTGGGGTGAAGCCCCGTACTGCACATCCGTGGTTCGGTTCAGTAACCCCTCATTTGGGGCCTTGACCTAAGGATGGCATCCAAGGGCATGGATTGACCTATGGGGCGTAGGTCCTATCCGTAGGTCCTAAGATTTTTGACAACTTTTCTTCTTTGGGGCAGCCTTGGGGTTAGGCTTTAGGGTCCTCCTCAAGGACCCTTGGTTGGTCCTTGGGGAGTTGTAACTTGACGTTTAACCCCTAAACCCCTCAACCTAAACTCGAGAACTCATTTTACCACATAAAACTCAACATCAAACTCAAGAACACACTCATAAGACTCTAGTTTCACCTACTAGTTTTCTGAGTCGTAACAATATCTCCCCCTTGGGAACATTCTTCCTCGAATGACACTTTAAACACTTTAGGGAAATAAAGACTCAAGACTAGGAGCGCATCATGCATGAAACATCATAAACAATGTACAAAACTAGGAAGAAACATCAACTCCATCTCAAACATACTCCACGCAAAACAAAAAAGTAGGAACTACATCTACAAACTCATTATGCATGAAAACTTCAACATTTCTCATTTCCTTGGAGGAATTACCTTCTCCAACTCAAATCATGCTCATCATATCATCATGAAGAAAATTATGCATTTATTCTCAAAAGCACATTTAAGCATGTTCAATCATTTCATCTCATGAAGCATATAGACAACTCATACTAAATGCACATCAACATGAGAAACAGAAATTATCAAAACTCATTTTCTCAGTAAACATGAATTCACGAAGAACATGCATAACATAAGGAGACCATGGAAACACATAATCACACATGACTCCAAAACATGAAACAAGTCATACTGAACTCTTAGTATCTAGCTTGAATAGGAATAGAAGGAAGAGAATGAGGATATTGGGACTTCTCATTGGCCCTTGGCCTCCCAAGTAGCACCCTCGCTAAAAACCATTACTAAAATACTACTCCTCAACATTTTCATGGAAACAACTTCCTTTTATCTCCTCTATTTCTTAACTTGCCGGTCTAAGATCCCAACTGGTACTTCTAAACTAGGGAGATTCTCATTAAGCAACACTTGCTCACAAATAACCTTACCAACACCACTCAAGGTTTCATATGAGCCTACAAAATTGGGACTAAACTTCCCAAAACATACCACATCTCTTAAGGTGAGAATTTAAGACAATCCAAATCATTAACATCTAGAACACTCAACGACCTTGCTATCTAAGCACATTATCTCCCCCTTAGGAGTAAGCCTATACAGACTCTTCTAAGCCCCATTTCTTTCAATTTCTAAGGTTGGAACAAGTCATCACTAAGTTTTCATACCCACCACACAAGATGATTCTAAACCAAGGTGAATAACAGTTTTACCCTTTTTAGAGGAGTCTCAACACCTTTCTAAAACACCCTATTCATCAAATCTTTCAACATGCCTCTAAACTCATCATGACTAAGTGGAGTTCTACCATCAACTAAACATAACCATAATGTAACCCATTCATACTAAAGACAACATCACAACATTTCATCCCAAATCTATCAAGTCACATAGCCATAATTGGCATCACAACCAACTTTTTATCCCTCGTTCCTTCCAACATAAGCCCTTCGAGTAGTCATATCCTAAAGACCATCGGATAAGGAATAGGAAAGAGACCTTATAGAGTTAAACTCTATGGCACGATTTGGAGAATGAAGAAGTGGAGTTTTCCTTTCATCCAATATCCTCATATTCATAAATGTGGCGCGCTTCATAGTATGAACAAGACTCTACTAGATGTGGTTTGAGACATCCTAAAACCATCCAAAAATCTTGTGCTTTGATACCATGTTTGTTAAGACCCGAGCCTACATCCCGGATGTAACACAGTGTACAAGACTCTGAAGAGCCTCATACAAGCCTTATAGCATTCATAACATAAGATATAAGAAATAGTGCAGAATTTAACACTCCTTAAAACCATACAATCGAAGTAATTTTCATAAAAGCAAACAGAAGTCTTTCCATACTTTGTCTCAAACTATCTAGAACCATAGCACTTAAAACTTTGGGACATAGCCCTTACAAAATCTCTAAACATCAAATAAAAGACATAAAGGGTAAGGAGGGTTATCTCCTCGAAGCTATGAGGACTCACCAAATCTTCAACTTCTTGCTCCTTAGAAACCCATCTTCCAAGAATAGAACTCAAGTCCAAACCCTACACTTTGTGAAAAATGTAGAAATATGGGTTAGCACACAAAATGTACTAAGTATGATAGCCATGCAAAAACCTTGCTTAAAAAGGACATTTTGGTTGAAAACCATGCATTATGCCAATTTTGAGAAACATCATGAACTTTGGTATAAAAGGCATAAGATACAAATATAATCAAGATATAAGCCATTACATCACATTAGGACCATCACCTAGATAACCCTAAGCTATACTTGTGCAATGTAGGAATAGCATCCCATACTACTATTCCTACTAGTACCACTTTAAGGCCACCTTAGATAAACTTACCATTTGTCATACTCATCTTTAGTCAATACTTATGCATAAGGAACATATACATTTCATTAGTCATGATAAGGAAAGTAACTCATAATACAATCCAAGTAAAGCATACATCATTACATTAAGCCATCAAGTCAACATTCTCACTAGCATCAGTATAAGAACATTCAATTCATTAGACATTAAATCAACATTCTCATTAGCATCATCATCAGCTCATTCATTTCATTTAACATTATGACATTGAGAAACCCATCATAGACCTCTCAAACCCTACTTGTGCAATGCATGAATGGAATCCCATACTACCACCGACACTTCATAGAACTTCTTCAGTAACCATAGTACCTAACTCATATCCTTGATCATAACACATTATAAAATAAAGGAACACACCATGACTACTCTCAAAGCGTACTTGTGCAATACATGGATGAAGTCTCATACCCCCATGCACACTAAGTAGTGCATTCTTGAGGAGCCATAGTTCATTATCATTCTTTGAGGGGGTAAGCCTTAACTTACATAGACCATGTAAGCAAATCATAGAATCCCGATGTTACCCACACCAAATAAGGGACTCCTACTTGCCAAAGGTAGGACCGTTAACATTTAGCTTAGGTGGATACACTAGCTATAAACCTATGTGGACACATAGTTATGAGATAGGGAGATTGCTACTAGATACCCCACCTCAACTCACGATTGAGAATCCATCTCAAGAGATTGATACTAGATACCCCACTTCAACTCACGATTGAGTATCCATCTCAATCCATATCCACTCGGTGCTTAGCATTATTCCCCACGGAGTACTTGGCATTCATTACTTTAGTTCATTATTATGGGATAAGAGATTGCTACTAGATACCCCGCCTCAATTCATGGATGAGTATGCATTTAAAACCCAACATTAATTAAAATAGGATATAGAGATTGTAACTAGATACCCCGCCTAAACTCATGGAAGAGAACCCATCTGAACCCAACATTCATTCATTAGATAGCTGATAGATTCAAAGATGAGAATAGCCTTTCCGCTAAGAATCCCCATATTGTGAGAAAGTCCTTTCACAACATTCCACTATCATTCATTAGTGTAATATTGAGAATTGCCATTCAATCCACACATCATCATTAACATAATAGTAGAAACTTCATTCATTCTTCATTCATGAGTGTGTATGTGAGAATAACCTTTCACATATATCATCATTATTCATAAGTGTTAAATTGAGAATAACATTTCAATAATAACACAAATGCATTCTTTTGACATGATCACATTACTTTCATTAAAATCACAAAGCATATACATAATTCTCATAGTTATGTATAGGTTCTTCATTCATAGCCCTTCAAGAACCCTAGATCACAATTCATGATTCACATCTTGAATCACTATTATATACATGGATATTCACATATTTCAATTACATTAACTTCTACATGCATAATTTGATCACAATCCACCCACATCAATCATCACCCAAACTTTGAGATCCAAATTGACAAAAGGGAGGAATTCATAGATTCATAGGTAATTCATCAAATTGTTCATAATATAAGACAATGAATACTTTGAAATCATTTTGAAAGTGAATCCATGCCATAGATTGAAAACCCTAGGTTTTGGAGGATTTCAACTTTGAGAAGTAGAGTTTTGAAGGGAATCCTTGGATGGAACTTAACGAAGGATGAAGACAACTATACTTTAATGGAGTCTTCCTCACTAAATTGAATAGAAAATATGAAATTTTTTGCTCCACACCTTGGCTTCTTCTTCTCCAATGGAGTTTTCTAGAGAGAGAATATTTTGGAGAGAGGGAAGTTTCTATTTTGTGTTTTGGGAATAATGAATTGAAAAAGGGAGTTTAGTACTTTAAAAATCCTTAAATAACTCTAATTAATAAAAAAAACCAACCCCTACCTAATCTAACCATCCTAGGAATTTACCATTTTACCCTAGCCTTGGCCGAATTGGACAGATTCACAGGGGTGACCTACGCCCACTGATACGCTCAAATTACACCTCTTTTCAGAACCATAAGCGATCGTTATCACGTAAAGAACCCAACTTGTAAGTTGGGATCGATCCCACGAGGAATATGGTTTAGACTTAAGTTCAATAACGATTATATTCGTTTAGCCAATGTATTTTCGAGATAAATAAGTAAAAGGGCGGAGGGAGGAATTTGTGTAACAAATTTTGGAAATTATGAAAGTAATTAGTAAGCAAGATTCAAAAATTTGTTCTTATCGAATTGAGAATGAAACTAGGGCGTACGTGTTCCCCATAAGCTCATAACTCCGTAATCCTAGTAATAGCAATCCCTTCCTAGTGTATTACATGCAAAGCGATAAGTTATGTATCTCTAAATCCTTGGTCCGGCGTCTAGAGAATTTCACTCCGCACTTTGGTCCGGCTACGTGTGTATAACTTACTAACCCTTACCATTACCTCATATTAGACGTCACATCGATGTATGACTTAGTTTTCACCCTCACACCAATCGACATTAATTCTATTAGATAATATCACACTAAATATGTGTTGATAATTCTTTTCTTATTAACTACCTCCTTGGTCCAGCAAGTAGCAACAAGGCAAGTTCTAACGTTGTGCACCGTTAAAAAGACTTCTAGACGAAAGAATTATGAATGCATACAAAACACTATTCAAAAATTACTATTCATACTTCGTTAATCGCGCATAGTTCCCACAACCCTAGTTGTGGATTTAGTTACCCATATTAGTAAGAAAACAATTCATAATGTTTGAAGAATAAATCATGAACTTACGTAGTAGAGTAGAATAATCCCAGAATTTCAACTTGAATTTCAAATTAAATATCACCAAAACGTGCTTAGGAAATTAAGAATCGTTAAAGTTGCAAGTTAATCTCCCGAGCCAAAAATTAGAACAAAAATAATAATGTCTAACCTCAAAAACGAGGTTTACATACCCTATATATAGAAAAATAACTCCTAACTAAAAATGAAACGAAATAAGGAAATAAAGTTGCAGGACGCGTCTTCATTCTACGGATGTGTCTTCATTTCGTAAGTCGATCTATGGTCCATAGGTCCCTTCCGTGGCTCAGGACTTGGGCAATTTTTCTTTCTTCAAAATATGCAAAATTTATGTCGCAATCGACGATTCAACAGTACAAACCGTCAGTCTATCTACAGTCCGTAACTCTTGTCCGTAACACCACACTTTGATTTTTTTAGCATCAGGTACTGGAACCAATCTCTGAATGATTTGACGGAGCAATAGTACGGTCTGTAGATCAATCTACGGTCCGTAAGTCACAACCGTGGTTCCACACTTGGTCAAGAATTCCCTGATCTTCAGCAATGCCTTTCCTTACCTTCTACGACTATCATCTACGGGGTATAACTGGACCTTCCATCCATAAGTTGCCTTCATAGATGCCTTTTTCTACACTTCTTTCGGTTGTATCTTCAAGTTTCCGCGCCTGAACCTATTTCTTGCAAACATGAGAAAAACACATATAAACTAATACAAAATAACCCTAGACAAACACAACTCTCAAATGAAATGTATTAAAAATGCCGTAAACTCACGGTACATCACCCACCAATCCACGAACCGTGACTGGGGTGACACCCCATACTGCACGTTCGTGGTTTGGTTCAGGAACCCCTCATTTGGGGCCTTGACCTACGGATGGCATCCAAGGGGCATCGATGGAACTACAGGGCCGTAGGTCCCATCCGTATGTCCTAATGTTTTCAATAACTTTTCTTCTTTGGGGCAGCCTTAGGGTTAGGCTTTAGGGTCCTCCTCAAGGACCCTTGGTTGGTCCTTGGGGAGTCGTACCTTGACGTTTAACCCCTAAACCCCTCAACCCAAACTCAGGAACTCATTTTACAACATAAAACTCAAAATCAAACTAAACCACACACTCGTAAGGCTCTAGTTTCACCTACTAGTTTTCTGAGTCGTAACAGGTTGTTTCCAAATGCTAGACGTAACATTTGTAGTGAGTGGGACTGCCACATAATTAATTGTTCTTCCTTCCATAATCACATGTGTCTCTTCATGTTATTTATCATGTTCTTCTTTGGATTTCTCCCTTGTAGTAGGTACAACCTTTTGAACAAGGTATTGTAGAGTTGCTAGCCTTTTATGTTGAAGTAGAAATCATTTAGGTTCTAGTAACGGCTCCACGAGTTCCCTTATTTTCTCTAGCTGAATTCTTTGAGTTACTTGTCATTAAGAATAGCTAATATCAAGTTATTAACCCTTGAACACCGAGTATCTAGACTTAGAGGAATTAAATATAATAATCCTAATTTCCTTGGAAGCGACACCAAAAATGTGTTTCTCCCAAATGGACATGCAAGTGTATGTGGTCGCGCATGTAATATAGTATCTCTAATAGAGCCGGATTGTCGAACCCAAATGAAATACAATTAATCTATACCTAATTAAACTAAACCCACAATTTGATGCAAGTGTCTCTCAAAGAGTTTGTTTTTGTATTTATTCTACAATTGCTAGTATTTAAGAATCTAAAGAAAGTAACAATGATCAACTTCAATTTTTGTGTTTAAACTGGCTGCAACATACTAAGAATTCATGCATCACATCTCTTTCATAGATTTCATAAAGTTATCAAATTACTAATTTATGGGGTTGATATTATAATCATGATCTCTCAATCTTTAATCACATAACCCAATTGAACGTCTAACTACATCATTGAGTGGGGATAGATAGAATCAACTGTTGAGTATTTATTTTTCATCCTATTTCATAAACAAGAATGGTGTTTTGCTAGTGTTAATCCTAAACACAAATCAATTCAAGTGATATGCAAGAAAAGATCATGCTCCTTATATTCCCCGTTCTATCTCTTTATTCTTTATCTTGAGTTCAAAAGTAGACAATGTATTTATCTTAAAGGTGATCAGGTATCAAAATACTAAATTTAATAATATAAGAATAATTTATATGATAACCAAATTTATCCATAAAATTGATGTTCAACAATCATTCTTAGATACAGCCCTAGAACAAGGGCTTTTACCCACTCATTTTAATCAAAAAGATAAACTAAATTGTTTTCATGCAATTCAACAATTAAGAAATAGTAAACAAATTAGTAACATAAGGTGAATTTCCGTCCCTTACTCTTGCACTTGAAAAAAAGAAGTAACCATACAAAAGAGGCCTAAGGTTCTATTTATAAGGTTTGGGAAATTAATCCATTTTCCTTGTGGGCTTTAGAATCCAGAAGTCTGAGTTTTTCATCGTGATAGCCTTGGCGTAGCGCACCACCAGTATGTCAGTAATGAGGCTGTAGTAGTATTGTCCCTTGTGTGTCGCTCCACCGATGCACCAATCTAGGGGCTTCAGTAGTTTGAGGGCAGAGGCAGCGCGCCACCAGTTCGCCTCAACCCAGTTTTTCTCCTTTTTATCCAATGTGTGCTCCTTTGAGTTGCATCCACACTTTTCTTCTCTCTTCTAGCTCCCATGTGCTTTATTTCCCTTTGAAAACTCATACATAAGTTAATCACATGTCTTAGTGTGAATTCACTACAATAATAATCAAAACGTAGCAAATAGGATGAAGAAAAATCTTAAAACACAAGGTACATGTGCGAAAATCGTAGTAAATAGGCATATAAATTGTCATGCCCCGAGACTACCCCCGAGACACGGACACGGGACCTAGGACCACAAGTGATCCCAAGCTAACCCTGTTGGCCTGATCATGAGCATACTAAACATAAGTTGAATAATAAACTGATGCGGAAGCTATAATCATAAATAAAAATGAAAAAATGGGGAATACTCATATACTATAACTGAGATATATGAAAACTGATGAGTTTAATACAAAGAAGATATTAACTAAATTCTAAGTTGAATCTAACTATGTCTGAAATAAACCTCTAAACTGACTAGAAATGTTGGGACATGCCCCAACTAGATCTAGCAAAACTGAAACTAAAGGACTAAGAGTACTGAAAACATAAACATGTCACAGGTCCTCGAAGAATGAGGACTCACCACTGATGTTGTTGAATTGACGATCGGGAAGTGATCTAAGCGTGATCTGGATACTGAGAACCTGAACCTACATCACGAGAAGATGTAGCACAGAGTATGCGTCAGTACTTGAAAGGTACTGAGCATGCAGGATAGAATAAAGCTGAAATAACATATAACTGAACAAAACAAATAAGCAATGATATAATCTGAACATGATATAGATACTGAATGTTGAGCTAACTGAATGTAGTGACCAATTTATAACATGTTGAAACTGAAAATTGGATATACTGATAAATTGTCATTGCAATAGAATCTGACTGAACTGTGGGAAAACCACATGAGCTAAATGTGGAGTCCGATGTATACGCCCCATCGAGAGGACCCAATATACCCTGCCAGAGGTATAGAGGCATGCTGGCGTGATCACTAAAATGATGCCCACAGAGGGGACTTACAACCTACGTGGCTAGTTGTTCTAGGACTATTTGGGTATGTTGAACCCTAGTTCAACTCGGTATTATGCTACTCCCAATGGATTAAGTAATTAACACATTATGACTGAATTTCGGTAAGTTATTGGATAGCTCAAACTGAACATGCAAAGTGAGCATGCAACAATTAAACTGATACCAATTATTGATTGATTCGTTCATAATACATTTTTTCTAGGGGTATTAATCTTATAATTTCTTTTATATTTTCTAACATAAATTCTATGTTTTCTATGTCGTGAGTTTGTTGGAATGCTTCTATATTTTCTTTTATTAGATTCCCTAATAAGGTAATATCTACTATGGTTTGGTGCCAATATTCTAAGTATTCTTGATTGATCATTAATCTGAGTACTGAATTTCTAAATCACTTAGATTAAACTCTATGATTTCATTATTTATTCTATTTATTTCGTCCATTTCATACCATATCTGATTTATTAATTCTTCTTCTTCTTCTTCAAATATCTTTTCCCATATTATCCTTCTTAGGTCAATGATTTCTATATTCTTAAGTATATACAGGATTAATGTTTTATATGATAATATCATTTCATCATGTAAATTAGACATAACAATTTTTTAACATAATTCCCTTATATCATAGTCCTGACGAATATTATTTATATTAGATTACTATAAACTAGATTATCTTCAACCATGTTTTCCTGTCACTACTAACATCGTACTTTCAAAGGTACTTTCTTCCTAACAGCGCCTCAACTTTGTTTACTTCCTCACGGCTTCTAATGCCTACGGTTTCAACTTTAGGATGGCATAGTCTGGAAGT